>WEKY01032038.1:206970-234420 GCA_013390045.1 Picathartes gymnocephalus | reverse complement strand
GAGCCGCTGCAATCGGCTCCGCCAGCGCCGCCCCGCCGCCGCCCGCCCCCTTAACCCTTGGCATCCCCCGCCGGCAGCAGCTTCCCGCACTCCCCCACTCCCAAAAATACGGGTTTGCCTTTCCTCACCCCGCAAAATTTTAAAAAAGCGGCTCCGACGGCGCCCGTCAAGAAAATCAGTGTCTGGCATTGTTGCCCCGAATGTAGGTGCCCCCTAAAGCAGGCTCTGACATCCCAGTCTCAGATCAAGATACAGCATCTCCCCTCTGCCCCCAACCCAGTGCCCGCTCCCTAAACCAGGCTCTGTCCCACCCTCCCCTCAGAACCACCACGGAGGGGGCTCCGTCTGCACCCCCCGGCGAGGGCAGGGCAGCACCCTGCGCTGGGACCCCCGGGGTGCTGCAGCTTCACAGGAGGGACCCAATCCAGGCCCCACCTCCATGAGCCCGCTCGGCAGCAGACCTGCTCAACCCCTCCACAAATCCCGGTGTGCAAAGTCATTCCCTTTCTTCACGCTTTCCGGAGGTCCAGCCTATCAACTTGGAAGCCCAAATTTAGCTTTCATGCTGAAACCCCACCACGATGTGGTCACCAAGCTGTTCGGAAGCCAAGCTCCCAGTACAGAAAGTCCATCTCCAGATGTGCTGACCCAAATCAGCTCTTTAACACCCCACTCCTTACAGTCCAGTAGCACCATTTTCTCCCATACGCCATTGCTGGCTTCTCTCCCAAGGAATATTTCCTCCTGACACACCTTCACAGGACTCAGGAGAAGACAGGCAGACTGCAGAAGATAAGCCAGAGGTGCCTGCCCCACATAATTATCCTCCGTGGAAAGGGTTCTTTGCATGGGAGTGCAATGGGAAGACCTGCAATTAAATAAAATCAAGCCCAAGATCATCAGCTCCTTCCCAGTGACATTTCTATCCCTTACAACCCAAAAAATCACAGGCGATCTGTGAACTGCACACCTCTGCATGTCCTTTGTAAGTAAAACAAGGCTTTAGGACAAAACTTTTTGTATGTAAATTAAATCGAAACCTCAGGTAAGCTGCTCCTTTCATCACAAATTTCTCGACACAATTTTAGTGGGGAAGGAGCAAAATGGTGGTCCCGAGTTTTGTGGCTGCAGGAGCCAGCCAGGGCTGTGTTTCATTGGAAAACCAATCCTGCCAGCCTGTATGGTTGCCAGCTGTTCCTGAAATTCATATTTAAATGAGAAAATCAACATAACCTTTCAGAGTGCACTTCTCAAGTCCTGGCTTTTTGTCCTCTCCTAATTCCTCAGGAGGATCCCAGTGAGAACTAATGGATAAGAGGAGCACTGAGATTAAAGCTGCTGTCTCTCACTCCCCAAATCCTGTCATGCACATTGAGAGAAGAGCAAGTGTGGAGCAGCCCTACATTTTTTATGAACAGAACGTTTCCTGTGACCCATATTCTCTCCAACACATGGCTGAAAGAGAAGCCATCTCCGCAAGGCAGGCAGAAAACTAAAGCTGGGTTAAATACTGAAAAAACAGATCTGCAACTATGTCAGGGAATAAATTGCTCAATTCAATGAGGGGACATTCTATTCATTATTTGTGAACACTTGTAAGATCATTAGTGTTCTTTAATAGGGTGGCCAATTACAAATGTGCCTGGCACTAATGTACAAAGTGCATTATTATAGATCCAGTGACACAGTCCCAAAGCAGGAAATATCCCCCTCCACAAAAAGGCCAACAACAAACAAAGGAAGCAATTTTCAATTAACAAATTCAAGATTACAAATAGTCTGTGAGCCCTAAAGCAGAATCTAAATTCAACGCACTCCTCTTTGCCTAATTAGTTGGTCATTCACAGTGTCACACTGCAGCACAGCTTTGGGTATCCTACATCTCTGAGACCACCAGAAACTGGGAATGGGAGGGGTAAGGGGTGGGATCTCACCCTTTCCAAAGCGTGGGTGGGCTGAGGAAAGGCACGGGGTGGTTGTAGGGACTCTCAGAGATTGTTGCTTCACTCGGGAGGGAGGCAAAACCTCAAAGACAAACAAGGCCTTGAGAGCAAGTGGCATCAAGGATTGCCTCCTTTTGTGAACAGAGTGGTCTTTGGGAGGTGGAAAAGGCCTGGAATTGTGGGTGAGGGCCTGTTCTAGCCTCACCCCTTCTTTCCTTTCACCTTGGACTCTTAGGGCATCTCTAACTCCTTTTTAACAATATTCCATGGGTTGGCACTGCCAGAAGCACACAGCTTTCCCCTTTCCACCCCCACCTCCCACCCCACCAGCTCACAGGAGCTTCCCTTGATCCACTCTCCTGTGCCTGGCCAGTTGCAGCCCTGGGAGGAGCAGCAGTCTCTGGAACACCTGGGACCCAGACGCCGAGCTGTGATGTCCTGCATGGAGCCTGCAGCAGGTAATTTCGGAGATGAAATCACTTGTGTGCCACTTCTGCTGGGTGGCAGAAGACACCACACAGCCATTAACACTGGGAATTAACGAGGTATATAAAAGCAGCAGAGGGAAGGTGCTTTTATCTGATCCAAGGACATCGCGTCTCCACAAACAAACAGAATTACTGAGTCAGTCCTTTGCTTTCAACACTGGTGATGGCTTTAAAACACAAACACCATGGCAGACAGCTGAGACCCTGAAGGTAGGATGAAATCCATCAATCCGTGTTAGGATACAGAAAGTCCACACTCTGTCCCCTGGCGATTTTTGAGATGTAGTAAGAAATGACTGGTGTGAAATACATAGAATGACTCCGGGGATAAATTTCTGCTTGAAACACTGAACGCGAGCCCTTTCTCCATCCCCACCCAGCTGGTGGTTTGTGTGAACTGTGCTACCCATAGCCTGGGTTTTGTCACTCACAGCTCTCTCCCAGAGCTATTTTCAAATCCTAAAGCAGATGGCTTTACCTCCCCTTGTACAGGATGCTGCAACATCCCAGCAACACTAACCTGCCAAGGGAAAAGACACGAACAGCTCGGTCTCTCTGCACCCTGTGTCCACCCATCTCTCTCTGCCTCAGCTCCCCCTCACCTCCCACCACCCCATCCTCTTCTCTGAGCTCTGCCAAGAGCCCCTGCCTATTGATTATTCATCTCTCTTCCCTGCTTCACTCTTCCCAACACGTGCCAAACCATTTTTGGCTTTGAAACCAGCAGCCCTGACCCAAGAGAGGTTGGTTCATACAAGGAACTCAACCTGGAAGGAGATGCTTCCCCAGCATAAGGTGGAGCCCTCAGGGAAAAAACCGAGGAAAAGTAATTCATGTGCACAAATGGAGAAATGTACATTTTTTACAAAGCAGAAAGGTGAGTGTGATGTTTCTGGCTAGAACAGAAGGCAATGCTCAGGCAAAGCTTCCACATCTGAGATGGGGAGGTGTGGGCACAGCTGCAGGCTGGGGAGGACACTGGTGCAGAAGGACCATCTCGAGAGCAAGGGGCTTCAAACTGGCCAGGGAGCAAAGACTGCTCTTGGAAATCAGTCACAACCACAGTATCAGCACTGATATTTTTAACTTTTTGGTTTTAATCACCTGAAATGAAGATGTGCCAGATGGTTTTCCCGTTCCAATCAGTCCTGATAGTCATAAGTTTCGATGCTAATTAAATTTCTATCAATTTTCATCAAAATGAGAAGCCTTGATAGACGGAGGCTCCCCAATGGCTCCTTCTTCCCCCTGCAAAGGGGATTTTAAAGTGTATCCTCATCTTTACCAGGCACAGGAAAAGGTGCCCATGAGGAGGCCACGCCTCCCAGCCACTAAAAGTCTTCAATCAGAATTTGCAAGCAACACACTGACAAGAAGAAGCCAGGCTGCCTTCATCCTGCTGCTGACAGAGCTGCTTATTTTATATTACATATTTATTGGATGCAAAATTTCTGTGCCACCATCCATCTTCCTGCCCTGTTCTTAGACAGCATCGACCTCATTGGAGGCTGCTCCAGAAAAACCCAGGACAAATCCTGCTGGATGAGATCAGCTTGAGCTGCAGCTGGAAGTGTCTGACTGTATGAACAGAAATCTCCCCAAGTTACACTGAACTGGCTTGGGAGGCACACAGACTCCATTCTTAACTAGAAATTTATATTCCTCCTTTCTAAGGGTGATTCAAATTGCTGAGGTCTAAATATTAATTTGTGCTGTGGAGGCCTGACTCCAAGGGAAACTGGTTTCTGGAAAGAAGAGCTGCTTGATTGGGCAAGTAGAAGGAGAAACAAGTGGAAAAAAAGCAAAATTAAGGTGAATTCTATTGAGTTGTGTTACTCTCAGAGCATCCACAAAGCTGAAAATAAGTCACAGAGGGACCAGCACCCAGCCCACTTCCCTGTCACCTTTTGACTGCTCTGCTTCTGTCCCACTCAACCCCCACAGACCCTTTTCCTGGCAAATTCCCCGCTGGCCAGGTCTCCTTCCCCATCTCCACTCTCCGTGCTTCTGGCATTGCCCTCCAGCTCCTTCTCCTGCCCTCCCCTCCTTTGGGACCACGTGTAATTCCCTTTCTTCATTTATACTGTTACCTTGAAGGTATTTTTAGCCCGTGACCACAGTTGCCCCTGAGCCTTCCTTTTCCCAGACTCTGTAAATTTAGCTCTCTTAGTCATCCCTCACATCTCCCAGTGCTCACATTGTTCCTCCTGACCTCCTTGGGTTTCCACCTCCTCCTGCACCCAACAAGGACCAAAGCCACACTGTCAAATTGCTGTCACCTCAGTGCTCTTTGACCTCATCCCCCAGGACAAGGCTGCTCCAGGACTATCGGGATCATTGATAGAGACGGGACCACTTTGGCACGGTTTAAAGCATGATTTATTACTGCAGCCTCACGAAGGCCTGAGAACGTCTTCATAGTACAACTCAGAGGTCAGCAGCCAGTGGCCTCAAGACCACAAGTTACAAGGTCTTTTAAAGGTTGATTGGCCAATAAACTACTGCCAGACATATTGTTTTAGCTTTCACACCAATGGCTAATTAAAATTGTATTACATGTCCGGCCGCAATGCGGGCTTTTTTTATCCAATCATATAACGACATACAATTCTGTATCACTACATTTTAAAACTTCTTACTTAGTTTTGTAACTAGTTCTATATCTGAAGTTCAAACTTCAAAACCTTCTACTATTTAACTTAACATGCTTCTTCTTAAACTACAAACCCACATTCTTGTTACAGGTCTCTAAGTCTGGAAGCGTTTTCCACAGCCTCAGGTCAAACCCTGTAGTCATTTCAAACTCAGAGCCTACAGGGACAAGGTTGTGAGAACTTTCTGTGCCTTGAATTCCCACACAGGATCTTCTCCCACACCCTGGGAGCTCCCACACCCTGGCCACCACGAGCTCCTTGGGGATGACCACTCAGAGATGGAGCAGCCTTCCCACTAAGAGCTCCCCTGCAGTGTGTCCAAACCAGCGCTGTGCTCTGCACAATACACAGCCTACAGCAACAAAAGTGAACTCGCTCTCACCTGGGAGCTCTTCCAGCCTTGCCTGGTTGCAGGAACTTGGAATCCAGCTCAGGACTGGCTCTGCTCCCAGTGAAGCACCTCCCAGAACCATAACTGCATCCTGGCTGGGACCCAGTCCCACAAAGCCCATTAGGTGCTTTGTTCCCATTCAAGCACCTGCCTCCCACCGACTTCAAAGCTGAGTCGAAACCTGCATGAATATTTAGGGACTGGAGGCTGTCATCTGAAAGAAATAAGCCCATACTGAAATAGCTGATTCTGACACATCATCTCTGCAAGGAAGGGCACATCAGTTTGCTCTGTGCTCTACCCTGCCATGGAAGGGAAAGCAGCTCAAATAAACAGGCTCCAAATGGTCCCAGGTGTCCTGGGTTGGGAGGGACCTTCTAGAGCCCAACCTTGGTAGGTGCTGGGGGCACAAAAGGGGCGTTGGTGTGGAGGGCAGGAGGTGCTGGGGCAGGGTGTGAGGGGGATCCCAGCTCTGTCGGGATTACAGCACTGGGGGAGCTGTGCTGGATCACAGGGGGTCTCTGAAGGAGATAATCCCATCTGAGCTTGTCCCAGGGATGGGGTATTCCTTAGGGAAGAGCAGGGAAAGGGGTTATAAGGCACTGGCTGGGAGGCTCCCTGCCAGCAGGAGGGGAGCAGCAGGAAGAAATGCAAAAGCTCTAAACCTGCATGGAGAAAAAATGATTTTCTTTTGTTGATGCAAAAGATTTCTTTTCAATTTTTTTTTCTTTCTTTCTGAAATGTCAAAATCTCCAGATGTGGCAAGTAAGAAAACCAATCCCAATTACTAAAATACTGAAAAGCTTTAAGGCTAATTATTTTACCTCTTCATTATTAAGAGAGATTTAAAAAAAAACCTTTCAAGTTTTAAAAAAAATCTGCTTTCCATTTGTTCCATGTAATTTTTTTCCATTCCAAAAATGTTAAAGAAAGAATATTAGATTTTGACTTTAGTTAGGAGGGTTGCTTTTGATCCATGTTTCAGGCTAAAAAATGGAAGTGTTCTATTGGGAAGCTGCCAGGCAGACGTGGCTGTCTCCATGCTCCTGCCTCTGTCACAGCATACCATGTGTCCTCTGCAAAGAAAAACCCTTGAAGTAACTAAATTCGGTGTTTCCCTACACCGTGGGCTCTTGCTGCAGGCTTTTTTCAATCTTTCAGCCTGGACACCTGGGAAATCAAAAGAACGTGAAAGGGCAAGGGTTTATGATTTATTTATCTTTAGCCTGAGGTCTTAAGGAAAGCAGGTGTATGTGCATCTGCATCTCTCTTCCCTCCTTTAATAACTGCAGAGCTTTTGGGCAATTTTTATCTCCTTTATTAAAGATAGGGGGAACGTTTCAGATTGCTTTGAGTGAGACTATGTGATGAGAGAGAGGACAGAAATCTCCTCTCTGCAGGAAATGGTGATGCATGGACACGATAATAATGGGCATCAGAGAACCCACAGGACATTATTCAAAACATAAATCCGTGGGAAAACGGACACCTCTGGTTCTACTGATCATGAAATTCCCTCTTTGTGGGCTCACTTTGGATCCTGCGTGGGAAGCACCTGCTAAACATCTCGGGATCTGGGTGTTGGACAAGGATCAAGCACGTTGGGCACCTTCCCCCAGGCAAAAAATGGGGTTGCTGTGCCTGCAGCGTGACATTTCCTCACTTCCAGCCTGATTTTCATGCAGCCCCTGTTTTGTTCTCGCAACTTCGTCTTGCTCACGCTGCTCCAAAAGCTGTTCCTGTCCTCTGCGCATCCGGACGTGCCCTCAAAACCCCTCATTCAGCATCTCTGCGCGCTGGCCTGAGTGTGCGGGCAGAGCAGGGGAGGCAGCTGGCACACAGAGCCGTGTCTGCAGCCTGGCAGGGGCTGTCAGCTGGGCACGGCTCAGCCGGGCCACCCCGCCAGAGGGACTGCAGCCCCACCTGGAGAAGCGCTCAGCCTCGGCCACGCCGCCCCGTCCCCGCTCTCTGCACATTGCCCGAGGGGATTCATGGGCGGGGAGGACACCGGAGCTCCTGACCCGCGGCAGCGCTTCCCTCCCAGCCGTGGCTCTAACGGGAACGGCTCGGAGCATCCCCAGCAGCCACAGCCACCTCCCGCCTGGCACCTGCCGCCCTCGCCTGTCACCGCAGTCCTTCAGGGCGGTGCCGGGGGACAATTCCCGCTGCGTCCTTGGAGCTGGTGCACATCGGAGAGGATCTTCCCATCCCGCTGCTGTGTGAGAGGTGGCAGGGCTGGCACAGACACTCCTGTGTCCCCTGCACTCCCTCCCCGCACCAAAACCCGCAGCCTGTGCCACACCCATCACATCCCCACAACGCCAATATTTGGGGATCCTCTGGCTCTCTTTCCCCTACTGATATCCCATCCCAGAGCCTGGCTGCTTCCAGACTCATCACTCTGAGTGCTCTGCCGTGTCTGGCCGGGACTGCAGAGAGCATTTAGCAGATATGAGGCAAGAGAACAGTGCCAGACACGGGGTGATTACAAATCATTTAGACCAAGCAAAACCAGGCCACCCTAAATTTGTAGGCAGCAAAGGAGTGTTTGTGAGCAGAGCTGAAATGAGTTATTTGAAGATGCTGCAGTACCTCTACACAAAACATCAGAGCAGTGGCCAAATGGTACCCGAGGCAGACGGGAGGGTCTGGCCCAGAGCTGCACCCCGGGCTGTGCTACAGCTCCAGTTTCTCTTCAGCTCAGCAATAACTCTGCTCAGGGTAAAGCACAGGCCAAGAGCAGGATGGGACGTGATGCTTTGCCCTGGCCAGAGCTGCTGCTTTGTGTTCCCCTGACTGCAGATGCACCTGAAAATGTGGATCTCAAACTGGGGGAATGCAGAGGGAGGTGGTTAAAAGAAATAAGTAAAAACCTCCCAGGTTTTTACTTTTTACATGAACTTGGCATGTTGCAAAATGCTGGAGGAGGGCATGGATTGCCACCGTCCTTCCTGAATTTGTACCTCTGGGGCAGGACTTGGCCAAGGACTGATGGACTCTGTGAAGGGGGTGTGAGGGAAGCAGGATGGAGACATCAGACCCACCCAGAGATGGGATGTTCATGCCCTGATCAGCCTTTCACCCCAGCTTCTTGCCCATCCTCTGTTTCCCAAGAAGGTTTAATCTGAGGGGTTTGTGTCGAGCCCCAAGGACACAAACCCCAGGGAGGACCTGTCAGTCCTGCTGGGCCAGGCACTGCCCACACTGTGGGGATGGCCCCAGCCCCATCTGCTCAGACCTGGGTGCTCAACATCGTGCAGATCTGCTCAGGAAAGAGGCCAAGCCCAGACACTTAGGCTGGGGAGCAGAGCAGAGGTGATTTACACCAATGCTGGATGGAGAGCTGCCCACTGGCAGTGCAGCTTTGCAGGGGAAATGTGCTGTGCAACTGCCCAAGGAGAGGAGAATCATCTGCTGGAACACCAGGAAGGACATTGGTCGGTGATGAAGTCACTTTCTGAGGTCGTGTAGTCACTTTGTGCTGCATGTGCATCATTCCCACCTCTACCAAGGATGATTCAGCATCTCCATCACCAGCAGCGATGGCAGGACCCCCTTGGGTGATGTCCTCTGAGAATTCTGGGCTGGAGGGCACCTTGGCCTCCCTGGCAGTCAGTGGCATTGGCTTCCACGGCAGCAGGAATGGAATGCGAGGTCAGGAGATCTTCATTTGCTGTTCTCCCTTAGGGGGGTGTGTTTTCAAATGCTGTCAAAATGCTTCAGATGTCACCAAGACTTTTGAGTCAGCATGAGACAGGCAGGAGCTCACTGCCTGTGTGGGGTTAAGGTTCAGCAAAATCTGGTGACAGATGACAGAGCCACGGGAGAGGAACTGCCCTGACTGGAGAGGTTTCCTGCATGCCAGTGACGAGTGGCCTGTGCTGGGTCTCTGCAGGGACCTGCCCAGGCTGACAAGGGGCTGTGGCTGAAGCTTTAACTCCCCTCCAAGTGCAGAAGGGCAGCAGGAGGTTCAAATTCCCCCAGCTCAGCATCTGCAGCCTGGATTCCACTTGTAATCTTGCAAAAGCCTTATAAATTTTTTAGAGCGGCCCCAAACTCCTGCTGAGTCGGCCAATCAGCTCTGGTGGATTAAGAAAACTTACCTTAAATTATTAACAGCACATAGCCAGCCAGGAGGGTAGAGGTGGGAAAGGAGAGGTGCTCATTCCTCATTGCCAGTGGATGCCACAAGAGCAGCCAGCACCAGGCTGGGTTTGGCAGAGGTGTCCATTCACACCTAAAGGATGATCCTGTTCATGGGACCTTCCCTTCGCCACCAGGAACCCCCACCAAGGCATCAGTGCCATGCTGTGCACGGGGTGTGCTGCATGTGGAGATGATGTCCTTCCTGGAAATTGACTGCTGGTTCACATCCAGCTCCCCCACACCTCCCTTTCCTTCCCTCTTCTTCCAGGTCCATTGGGTTCTCTTGACGAGCTGATCCCCAGCTGTACAGCAGAGCCAGCCCTGATATTTTTTGATTTTCCTACAACCTCCAGTAATTTTCCCTCCACCGGCTTTAAATTTCAGGAAATACAATCACATTTGCAAACTCTGGTCCCCAAAGAAATGACAACAAGCACTTTGCATCTCCCGAGGCTATTCCTTTTGCCTTGGACGTGCTGCCTGCCAGGATCAGGGACGTGGCTCTGGATTTCCTCCGCCTGGCAGCCGTTCCAGCAGGACTTTGTCCCTCTTTCCACGAGATGGCACCGATGAGGCTGCTACGGGAATCAGCCACCGCGACGCCTTCAGGGAGGACTGGGATGAAAAATTACTCCAAAACAATAAAAGTTGGTATGAAAAAATGCCCACGAGCTCTGGGTTGTGGGGTCCCAGCACGCCTGGCCATGGCAGGGAGGAATTGGAGGAGAATTTGGTGTTTTAAAATCCATCTCACCATCAGAGCTCCGTATATCTCCTGCCATGGGTCACGCACACCCCCCTGCTCTGACACGGTGCTGATGGTTCCAAAATCAACTTCAGCCCACTGCAAGGTTTGCCAAAGTCTACCCGTGGTCCAGTCAGGGGGATGTTGGGTTACTTATCGTTTTGGTAGGACCACAAAATGTATCATGTCAAACTAAGGGCATCCTAGCTTGTTAGCTGTGGGGCCAGCAGTGATTTGCTCGTGGTGGTTTGTTGATCCAATCCCAAAACACAGATCCACAATGGATTCAAACCCAAGATTTGGCTGGATGCAAGCTGTGGCTTCACTGATACTGTGTTGTGGTGCCCAGAAATTCAGCGTATTTTTTTCTTTTTGGAACCTCATGCTTTGAAGTGGGTTTAAATGACAATATTTCTGTTAATTCTGTCTCTCTGAAGATCCTGACCCAAACCTCCCAAAATGGATCCAGAATGCTGCTGCTGCTGCTGCTGCTGCTGCTGAGATCTCACTTCAGGCACTCTCTCTTCTTTCTGCTCCTGCAGATCACCTGGGGTGCCATTGAAATGAGGCTGAAAACTTGGCCTTGCTCTGAGCCACGAGCAAGTCTGAGTTAAGTCCTCTGGGGTTTATATTTTTGCTGTTCTGCAGTTCCATCATTAATTACCTCACCACTTGTGCAGTGCTCCCAGAGTATTTTTCACAGCTCCCCTGGCATATTTCTATGGAAACGTAGCCGTGGTTTTGTCAAGCCTGTTTTTGCTTTTCAAGGATGTGCAGACTTTGTGCCTGCTCTCCTCTGTCCCCCACCTGACCCCAGGGTTGTCCCCACTCCTGCTGTGCCAGGGGCTGACTTCCATGGGGCCCCAGGGAGCTGGAGGTTCCTGAACAGTGTAGGAAGGATATTCCCACAGGAGTTCCTGTTGTTGCTGCTTTTAAGGATGCAGGAAAATCACGCACACGAGGATGTTCTCCTGCTTGGAAATACCCAGGAAGAGGCACAAGCTGTCTCAGGAAAAAACATGCCTTGTGAGCTGGGAAATGCAGGAGGAGCTGGAAGATGAGATTAAACGATCATGGGAAAACAGCCTTCTCCTGTGGCTGTGCTGTGCCTGCAGGCATCCCCAGATCCCCTTCCAATCTGTGGCGTGCCAAGGACTCTGCACTTCAGAGAGCCCCGGCACTGCAAAGACCTTGGGGGTCAAATTGATTTCTGTGGATGAAGCTGGTGGATGTGGGGTGTGTGGAGAGGAGTGAGGCGCCTTGGGGGCCCGTGCACAGTTTTGGGGATCTTGGCCCAGGGAGCCGTGTCTGTGGGCTGCTGTGGATGGGATGCATGTAGTCTGTGGGCTACACGGGATGGGGAGAGTCTTGGGGGAACGGGCAGGGTGGGTTCATGCAGAGCTCTCTGTAATTCAGCTCGATGTCAGCTCCTTGAGGCTCTGCCTGGGGACACTCAGCACTGCAGAGCATCAGACGCTAATTAGGATCATTAAGGGCTTTGTGACACAAACAGTAATGATGATACTTGTGCCTCTGGAGCCCTCCTGGGAAGGGCCTCGCGTGGTGCTGCCCTTCACAGAGACCGTGTAGGGCTCCTCCCAGCACTGTCTCCTGAAAGCCAAGTCATGGGCACGGACAAGCTCAGAGTGCCCCAGCGCGCTCCTTCAGGGAGGAAATGTCCCTTGGAAACATCCCCGGAATGCTGTAGTGGAAGCACAACTCTCACATCTCCTCCCTCCTTCTCCCTGCCCCATTGTTCCACCTACTGCTCCTCCCCACCCTCAGTGCTCCCACTCTTTCCCCCTCACAGCTCCTGCTGTTGCTTTTTTGGTCAATCCCAACCACTCAGCAAACACAACCCTTTGGACTGGGACCGCTGCACTGGGCAGAGGTGGGAGAGGTGCACAGGTCACCTGGGGCTGCAAGTTTGTGATGGGAGTCAAGACACTGCCCTGAGTAAAGACCATGAGTTTTGGGGCTTCTTGTGAGACCTGAGTCGTGGCAGGACTCCAGTCAGGAAGAAATATTCTTGTTGTGTTGTTTAGAAAGGGCTGGGGGATCCCCCATGTGTGAGGCAGAGCAGCACATGGGGAGAGAAGGCAGTCTCAGTCACTGCTGCCAAAATGATGGGGTCTGACCCAAAGCGATGCTGCTCAGCTTTCCAGGAGGCATGGGGTGCCCTATTTTCCTTTCTTTCAGTGGCATAAATGTAGGAGGTCAATTTAAGACTATTTTGCATGAAAAAATATAATAATGCCCTGGGAAATTATTTTAGAGGCTTGAGCTGGTTAAGGAGACCCTCAAAACTGCTGTGAGAGCTGTCACTGCTCCAGGCTGGGGGAATCACCTGGGCCAAGGGGTGCAAGCTGGGGAATGGCTGAGTGCTGACTGACACCCTGAATATGGGCTCCCAGCTGTCCTCCTTCCTCCTTGTTTCCATCCCAGGCCCTCCTGTGCCCACCCCCACCATCTACTCTAAGTGGGACTACACAGCCCCCAGCCAACCCAGCCCCTCTCAATGACAGATGCACACACAGAGCTCCACACCTTTTGGGTTGGTTGGTTTGGTTTGGGGTTTTTTTGGGAGGGGGGAGTTTGTCTGGGGGTTTTTTTTGTTGTTTTTTTTTTTCCCCACTGTGGATGTCGTACCAGTTTTATTGGTAAAATTAACATGAAGCCTCACAAACGCTGGAACATGCTTTTCCTTTTAAAGAATTTCCACTGGACCTTAATGGTGAGCATCCAGTCGTTGACATATAAACTCTTACAAGCTGATGTGCACACGTGCGCCCGGGGGAGACGGTGGCAGCGTCCTGGTGTCAGGGATGGTTTCTGCGCGATGCACTGCGAGCCCACGATTCATTTGCCAGCCTTCTGGGCCTTCTGGGCAGACTTGGTGACTTTCCCAGCCCCACCACTCTTCTTCTCCACGTTCTTGATGACGCCCACGGCCACGGTCTGCCGCATGTCACGGACAGCGAAGCGGCCTGAGGGGGGACAGAGGGGGAATACGAGTGAGACACCGAGCCGAGCTCTTCTGGGAGGGTGCTGGTGGGATCTACACCCCCCACTCATGGTGCCACGTGCTATCCCTGCCCTTGGAGCAGGCTCCTGCAGGGACAAGCCCTGAGCTATCAGCCCTTGCCAGTCCCGATGCTCCCCTCTATTTAAATTTCTATTTTTTAAACTTAAACCCCATCTCTTCTCTGCAAGCTCCTGGCGCTGCTAAAGCTTCCAGATGTGCAACATCAGCCCGGTCTAGTGGAAGGTGTCCCTGCCCATGGCAGGAGGGTGGAACAAGATGACCTTTAATGTGCCTTCCAATCCAAACCATCCTGGAACTCAAGCATGGCACTTCCCTGCATTAAAAGGTGGCCTCCACTGAGCAAACTTCCCTCTTTCTTCTCCTGACCAGTTGTTTTAGGGCAGAGAGGAGGAAACTGGAAAATGTTTCTGTGTTCAGAAACTATCAGGGTTTAGTAACCTTGAAGGAAAATCTTGATGCTCCCAGAGGGAAAACCCAGCCTCTAGAAACCCAGCTGGGCAGAGAGCCTTCCCCAGCCCATCCTCAGCTCCCTCCCCATCTGACTGGGAGAAGCTCAGCATGTCTGGTGTGAGCTCTGCACCCACAGAGCCCTCCTGCTCCTCCTCAGGAGACCTCCAAAGAGCCGTGCCCTTACCAAGGGGTGGGTACTGGGAGAAGCTCTCCACACACATGGGCTTGCCAGGGATCATCTCCACGATGGCTGCGTCACCCGACTTCAGGGACTTGGGGTTGTCCTCCAGCTTCTTGCCGGAGCGCCGGTCGATCTTCTCCTTCAGCTCAGCGAACTTGCAGGCGATGTGTGCGGTGTGGCAGTCGATGACGGGCGAGTAGCCAGCGCTGATCTGGCCAGGGTGGTTCAGGATGATCACCTGGGGGACAGAGCGGTGTCATGGCAAGGCTGGGAGCTCAGTGGCAAAGCCGGCACGGTGGCATCACCAAGCCCTGCTCACCTGAGACGTGAACTGCGCAGCCTCCTGCGGCGGGTCCGACTTGCTGTCCCCGCAGACGTTCCCACGGCGGATGTCCTTCACTGAGACGTTCTTCACGTTGAAGCCGACGTTGTCCCCGGGCAGAGCCTCGCTCAGGGCCTCGTGGTGCATCTCCACGGATTTCACCTCAGTGGTGATGTTCACAGGGGCAAAGGTGACCACCATGCCGGGCCGCAGGATTCCGGTCTCCACTCGGCCCACAGGGACTGTGCCAATCCCTGAGGAGACAAGGACAGAGTGCAGCAAAGTTCAATCTGCTTGGAATGTCCCTGGGCCAGAGCTTGGATTCAGCACAAGCAGGATCTCTCCAGAGGTTTTCACCTAAGAATATGTTTGCTGCTTGCCCAAAACCCCCAAGTTTTCAGCAGATCAACACCGGGATTTTGAAAATCCCTATGAGTCCATCCTTCCTACTCAAAGTTTTGTAAAAGAAGTAACCCACAGCCAGAAAGCCCTGAGCAATCCACATGCTCCAAAAGTTCTTCTCCTGGAGCAGCTGTGGCATCTCTTCCCTGGAGGTCTGGAACATCACAGCATGTGTGCAACAACACCAGCTGTGACAGAGAATGAGGGTGTCTCATTAAATTACAGGGATCTCTTACACTCTGTGTCACCAGGAGACTTTGGGAAAATTCCCCTTTGGAGGCAGGTGAAGAATGATTGAGAGACACACTGAAAAAAGATTGAAGAGGTTGGCTGGACCCATCTGCTCCTCCACATCCACCCTGCTGCCTCCATTTGCCCTCTTCCCACAGTGTCTCTGCTCTCCAAGGACCTGCCTCCCAGTAAAACCAGATCCCTTTGCCCCAGCTGAGCTAGGGGAGGATACAGACCTTCTCACCACCTTTCATCTCCGCTGCAAACAACAGCAGCCTGCATTAAAAACCCAGCTAAATCCCATCTTCAACCCCTTCAGTGCATATGTCCTTGGAAAAGGGTGGGAAAGAGCTGGAAAAGTCTGTGCCTGCCTGATCCAGCATGCAGGGAGTCAGCAGTGCTGTCCACTCTTGCCAGCAGGTCAGAGAGCTCACAGGGTATTTATAGCTGAGCAAAGTGTCCCCATCACCTCTCCAGAGGAAGGGGACAGGCGCCAGCCGTGGCGCTCCCTACATGGCTGGCACAGCTTGGCAGCGGGGGGCGCTCATGATGGACACCAGCATTTGGGAAGCTCGGGCAGGTCACAGCCAAGCTGCCATGCACCAGCTTCAGTGGCACTCCCTGCTGGTCTTGTCCCTCATCTGGGTCACAGAATGGTTTCTGCTGCTCCAGCTTGCCTGGCCAGCCACGACCTCTGGAAATTTGCAGCCATTTTGGCATCATGTGTTCCCTGGGGAGAGCCGACAAACCTGCTGCTTCTCTCAGGTCCCTGGGCACCGTTGGGAATGTCCACCCCTACCCCAGACAGCCCAGGCTCAAATGAGGTCTTTGCCCTGGAGCTACCACCCTTTTCTCCAACATTACCTCTGTTTTGAAAAGTCAAATCCCTCCAGTTTTCCAACACCTGGAAATGTCATTCCCAAATTCCCATGGAATGAAGAGTCCAGTTAAGGCAGAGGAGTGGCAAGGCTCACCTCCAATCTTGTAGACATCCTGGAGGGGCAGGCGCAGGGGTTTGTCTGTGGGGCGGGTTGGGGGCAGGATGGTGTCCAGGGCCTCCAGCAGGGACACCCCACTGGCGTTGCCTTCTTTGCGCTCCACCTTCCAGCCTTTGAACCAAGGCATCTGGGGAGAGAGCAGCAACAGAGCACCATAGAACCACAGGTTTGGGTTGGATGACACCTTAAAGACCATCTTGTTCCACCCCTCTGCCACACCTTTCACGAGACCAGGTTGCTCCAAGGCCCATCCAACCTGGCCTTGAACACTTCCAACCTGCACTGAGTGTGCCTGTCCTCAGCACTCAAGGTGAACACAGAGAGATGTCCCACCAGGACAACCTCCATAAAGTCAGTCCTGCCATGTCGCAGCTTTACCAGGAGGCTGAGGAGCTCCTTCCACTCCATCATCCCTGTAGGTTTATCTGCACCCCTTTGCTCAATCTCCCTCTCTCTCTTCTAGAAATGAGCAAAACATCCATAGCAGGAGAAAAAGGGTGGAAGTGGTTCAAGGCAGGAAATTCGCAGCCCTCACTTCCAACACCAACCCATGGGTGCTGGATCCCACCCTCCAGGAATGCTGCCTTCAGAACAGGGACCACAGGGTCTGCAGCCCAATCCCAGCTACAAACTGCTCAACCTTCAGTCCTGGGATCAAGTTTCTCCAAGGCAAGCCCCAGATGCTTCTCCCCACTCACTCCTGCTATCACCTCCAAGGTCTGGATTCTAAAGCTTGTCTTGGGACGATGCTGGAAACCCAGCTGCCGAGGGACAGGATTGCGTTTCACATATGTTCCCTTCTCCTGCCCTAAAGGGGATTTTGAAATCAAAAATTGCCCAGAAAAGAATCAGAGAGGGGTGGAAATGCGATCAGGTACGAGGGAACTGCATTATTGGAGTGATGCTGCACATCTGAAAGCTGTAGCAACACCTGGAGCTTGCTGGCAAGAAAAATCTAGTCCTGGGTCTAAGACAACCCTAATACAACAATTAGAGATCAGAGTCTGCAAGGCCATTCCCTTGCCTCTGCACAGAGAGGGTTAGATGGTGTTTTCCCATTCCAATGTCAAATGCTTCCTGTACGTCCCAAATCCATCACGCACTTTGTGGATGTGGCTTTTTTCCCTCAGCACCAACACCAGTGGCACAGAGCAGTGGGCGTGGGGGGCTGGGTTGAAGCAAGACCCCCAAAGTGTCCCCATCTTCACAGCCATCCCTGCAGGGTGTGACTATGCCAGTTCTGGTTTCCTACCCTGTGATCAGCACCAGCTGTGGGAAGAAGAGAGGGAAAGACTGGATGCAGCCGGGGAATTCAGCCTGCATCCAAAGCATTCAGGTCAGCCCCCTTCAGAGGGTCATGTCTGACACCGCTTGTGCTTCTTGGTGGCAGTGGCAGTGGCAGGAGGAGCCTGGGGACACTTTTGTAGCAGGTTCTGCCCAGGGCACTGCAGCTCTCACCGCGCAGCCAGACCCAGAGCCAGGGAACAGCTCGGCAAATGCAAACTCCACGCAGGCAGTGAGGGACCTGCCTGTGATGTGCAGGATGAGTCAGACCTCCCCCGTTCTGCTGCTGCACGGCCCAAACGCTGGGCAGGGACCTGTGCCAGCAGCTGCCCGGTGGCCATCCACGGGCTCTGCTCTCGAGGATGACAGCCACCAAGTGCCCACAGCTCCCGTCCCTCTGCCCCACGCAGCTCTGGCACACGGGAAAATGACAGCCTCTGCCCGTGGCTGTCAGAGCCATCCCTCTCTCCAGGGGACTTCTGGCATGCCGAGAGTCAGGTAAAGATGAACTTAAACACCTGCTGGGAACAAATCTCTTCGAAACCTCGGCATGGCCTCAAGGTGAAAAGCATCTGCAAAACCTGGTTTGTGCTGCCTCCTGTGGCCACCCAAATAAAACTTCTGTCACGTATTCCCCAAATCTGCTTCCCAAAGAGCGATTCTTACTCCACCACTCCTATGGTAGAAGCAGGATCTGACCAAATCCTGCAGGCAGACAGGCTCCAACCCCCCAAAATAACAGCTGAGCTCCAGCTCTTTTCCACTCAAAGTCTATTTTACAGAGCAGTCACCTTTCCCTGACTTTCCCCAGCCCATGAGCACCTCAACACCCCCATCCACGCACCCCAGTGTTGAGGCTGCAGCCCCAGGCCACCACATTCCCTGGCACCAGAGACTGGGTGTGTCTGGGTTGCAGCATCCCATGGGGTGAAAGTCTCCCAAAGCACATGGAATGGCCCCGCTCTGCCAGCTGCAGCATCACAAAGCTGCTTCCCAGGACACCCCACTTCCCAAAAAGCTCTCGAATGCCAAACTTTGATGGAAGCACAGCCCAGCTATCTTTTTTTGCAGTTGGCTTTTGGATTCTGTGCAACAGGGTTGTGGGTTGGAGTCTCCCACACAGAGCTGGTCCCAGCCTGACGTACCACCACACCCCCCTGCTCAGAGGCAACAGGAGCTGCAGGGACATCGTGGCTCTAGTCCCCACTTTCTGATAAGTCCTCTGACAGACAGACAAGTCACTTGACTGCCTTGTGCTTCAGTGAAACCTGTCCAGAAATTACAAGTGACAATAATCAGAGCTTTTTCAGGCGAGGAAAGAGAGAAGAGACATGTACACCAGGTTCCTGTTTAAGCTGTCCCAGAGGTGGTGCAATATGAGGAGGAGGAGTCTGTCCCTGCACTCTCTCCAGCAGAGCTCACCCTGTTCCAGACCAGGCGAGGTTTTCTCCCCAATTCCCTAGCTCAGGCAGCACCCAGGAGCCAGCTCCCTCCTTAGGACAAAAGAGAGAGTTATTTCATCCCCTGACTTCTCTCAGGCAGCACAACACACTGAAAACCTGCCCAGAGACCCCTCTGGAGGAAGGGGGACACCCAGCCCCTCCTGCTCTGTACCTCCCCTCTGCTGCCTATTAATAGGAGAATTGTTCAGGATCATCTTCCCAGCCCAGCAGCTGCTGACATTTGGAGCCTGCCGGATTTGAGACACCCAGGAACCACGGGGCTGGGTTTGGCATGGCCATGGCTGACCTTTATCCCAGCTCTGCTCCGCAGGGAGCAGGAATCTCCCAAGCACCCCAATAATCCCTTCCCTCCAAGCCATCCCAAGTGAGCTGCCTTTCCTGTGCAGGGCAGGAGCTGTGTTTCATGGCTGTGAGTTTGCACTGCAGCAAACCCCTTGCTCAGGCCCGTGATCCCTGACCTCCCTCAGTTGCTGCTGAACCCACGGATTGCCTCCCTCATCACAGAGCCCTGCCCTGTAATCCACAGGTGATGGCCTGAAGTCCCCCTAAGCATCAAATTTCCCACTGGTTTCACAAGAGATTCCTGGGGTGTCTGATCTGAGCAATTTGCTCAAGGTCACACAGAAGTCATCAGGAGAGCAGGGACCTTCCTCTGGCCAGAACTTTCCAACCCATCATTTCTTTAAGATTAACCCTGGGGTAGCTTTTTGTCCAACAAAAACAGGGTCAGAATAACAGCTGTTATGTGTATCCTGTCTGCCAAAAACCTCCATCCTTCTTAAGCTCTTCCTTCTGTTGTGTGAAATGATGGCACAGGCCCACCCAGAGCACCCTTCCCTTGTCTCCCCACCATCCCCCACAGAGGGAGTAAAAACCAACTGGAAAAGGAGCAGCCCCAAATGGATGCTTTGGGGAACTGTGGTTTCAGCACAGGAAACCTGGTACTTCCTCAAGAAAATGTCACCTTGAGGAGTGAGATGCCAGCACTGGAACTGGAGGTGTGGCCACCGCAGTGACACAGAGCATCAATGGGAAAGGGGACCTCAGACCCAGCATGAAGGACCCTGGCTGCACAGCGGGAACTTGTGGGAACTTGGCTGCTCCAAGCCTGACCCCAGATTGTGCGATTCCCCTCAGGAAACAGTGTCCTAAAAACACAACCACTGCTCCTGCTGAGAGTGACAATTGCTGCTCTAACGTCACCGAGAGTTCTGACAAGGCAAAAACTTCAAATCCCAGCCCAGAAGCAAAGCCAGACAGATCACCCCTGAAGACGCTCGTGTTTAGCTGCTGCGGTGCCTGGCCAGGGCACAGCAGCCATGAGCAGTGAGCCCGTTCATCCTGCCAAGGCCAAGCAGAGCGCCATGACACGTCACCTATGCTGCCAGCACGGGCCTTCGTGCACAACGGGTGCATGAAATGTTTGCAGAGCACAGAGCTCACCTCCAGCCCGGCTCAGGATCCTCGGGGGGAGGGAGAAGTGTAACGCAAGGCACACTTACATTGGGGGAGGGCTCCAGCATGTTGTCTCCATGCCAGCCCGAGATGGGCACGAAGGGAACTGTGGCCGGGTTGTAGCCGATCTTCTTGATGTAGGCGCTGACCTCCTTGACGATCTCGTCGTAGCGCTTCTCGCTGTAGGGGGGCTCTGTGGAATCCATCTTGTTGATGCCCACGATGAGCTGCTTCACGCCCAGGGTGTAAGCCAGCAGGGCGTGCTCGCGGGTCTGCCCGTTCTTGGAGATGCCAGCTTCAAATTCACCCACGCCGGCAGCGACGATCAGGACAGCACAGTCAGCCTGGGGGGAGAGAAAAAATGAACTGCTGCACGGCCCTGGTGACACCCCTGAGGGCTTTGAGGGAGATCCCTGCCAGCTGTGACCCACAATGCTGCTGATCTGCCTCGAAACTGGCCCAGCTGTGCTATTTCAGACTTGCCAACCCCACATGGTTCTCCACTGTGGGTAGGAAACCATGGTGGGTCCCTCCTGGATGCAGGACTCTGACCAGGACTTCATCTTGATCATCGACAGACAAGGTTTTATTTAACTGAAATCTTCAAAAAAACCTCCCTGGGTGATGGGTGTGAATCCAGCCAAAGAAACTGTCCCCCAGATTACTTTTGTACCCAGAACACACAGCAGAAGCTGCCTGGGTTTGACAGAAAACCATGCCCAGTCCAGCTGGCACCTCAATGGAAATCTCCCTGGGCATGTAGTGGGGTTCACCCAGCACCCACCAGTCACAGGGAGATGCAGGAATGAGGGGAAACCACCCTACTCAGGAGGGGTAGACCCTTGGGTTTGGCAATATAATGTGGGACAAAGACAGCTGTTTTGAGGAAAAAGAAGGAGAAAAGGTGTGTGGAGCCTCCTTTATCCAATAAAACCCAGTGGATTGTTGGAAGTTTCTTGTGTATCTCATTTGGCTGAGGCTGAAATAATGTGGGGATACCCTGACACAAAGACCTGTAGCTCACAGCATCCCAGCTCCCAGGCAGGCCGCATTCATCCCACCTTCTCCTGTGGGGGGAAATGGGGTGGAGAAGCCACCTCTTTGTGCCCAAAGACACCTTTTCTCCCATACACCCAGGGAGGTGCAGGACCATGGCCTGCTGGGTCCCCTGGTGCCACCCAGTCTCTCAGGTGGACCCTGCTGAACACTCCTCGATGCCCGCTCTCTCAACTCCCCACCTCCAAAAGGACTCTAACAGCACCTGCCTGACCCTGAGCTTGTGAACAAACCTCAGCCTCCTCCTTCCAGCAGCCCCCCACTCCCTGGGCCCCGTTTCTCACCTGGGAGGTCCCAGTGATCATGTTCTTGATGAAGTCCCTGTGGCCAGGGGCGTCAATGATGGTGATGTAGTACTTGGTGGTCTCAAACTTCCACAGCGAGATGTCAATGGTGATGCCACGCTCACGCTCGGCCTTCAGCTTGTCCAGCACCCAGGCGTATTTGAAGGACCCCTTCCCCATCTGGCCAACACAGAGGCAAGAACCAGTAAGAAACCCAAGCCCACAGCACTGGTGATGGCCTCCCACCCTCCAGGGCACTTCCCAAGCTCACACAGGGCATACTGCAAATGTTAAAGGCAAAATTCCCTAAATTCAGTGAGAGCTGTGGTCTATTTATTAATAAATACAGGTGAAAGGTGATGTTGTTCTCAACATGTTCCTCAACAGGATGCAGGAGAGGCTGGAAGAAGAGTCATGAAGTGAATTTGTGAGTGGGGCTGGGTGGGCAGGACCTGAAGGTACCAAACCATGAGGTCTCCTCCTCCATTAATCATGATGGTCCTGCACTGCTGCTGGGAAATCCTGTACAGAAACATGGAAAGCTGCTTCTTGTCACTCTAAATGTCTCTGAGAGGATATTTATATACTTAGCCCAATCCCAAATCTTAATGGAGTTATTGAAAAATTTCTGTTTATGAGATGTATTTTATTTCCTAGAGATGAACACGCAGGGACATGGTCTAGTGGTGGGCTTGGCAGCGCTGGTTGGACTCGATGATCTTAGAGGGCTTTTCCAACCTAAATGATTCTCTGATTCTGTGATTTTAATCCATGACTCAGACCTGGTTAGTGGGAAAGGGCATTGCTATGTGAGTGAGCCCAAAACTGGCAGGGGTGTAGGAGTGGAATGGGTTAAAAGAAAATGAAATGAGAAATGGTTGCTATGAACAGAATAGAAACGTGGTTGATTTTTGCCACAGAGTGTGCAAATTCACAGGAAAAGCTACTGTGAGCTGCAGCCAAACCAACTGTCGTTGCCAAATGGCCAAAATCTCAGCCAACATTGTAATGCAGGAAATCACGCTGGGGGACATTAGCTCCAGTAAATCTTTCTGCCCTGTGATAAAGCACATTTCCTGGTAAAACCACAGTGGCACTTCTGAAGCGCCTTCTCCTTTGGGATGGAGCCCTTCGACGTCACAGCACCAGGGAGAGTTGGATTTCCCTCCAGCACAGAGTCATGCTCCCAGTCTGAGCTGGGATCCTGCCAAGGTGGAGATGGGGTAGGACAAGCCCACCCTTGCTGACCACACTGTGTGCTGGGGCAGCCAGGGGAGCCTGGCCAAAGCGAGGGGTTAAAATCAGCTGCAGCCATCAGCTCTTGGCCTCAGATACAAGGGGGGTTTTAAGGTCGAGAAAGGAATTCAGGTCATTTGCAGATGATTTAATGGTCTCCTACTGCTATGCAAGGTCAGAGTTGTAATACCCTGCTCCCATCCATCCATCCATCCACCCATCCATCCGTCCACCCATCCATCCATCCATCCATCCATCCATCCATCCATCCATCCATCCATCCATCCATCCATCCTCTGCAGTCACAGTTTGTTCTGGCCCATTATCAATCACTGGGAAGCCCTGCCCAATGGTAGGTTCTGAACACTCTGGTGATGAGGCTCCCCAAGAAGGAGAGCACAGCATCACATCCAAACCTGCCCTGCCCACGCCGTGCCCGGGGGCTGGTCCACTCCATCTCCCACACTCCAGCCCTGCTCCCAGCCAGCACAAGGAATTAATGGTGACAGCCTGTTTCATAACAGCTGAGTGCTGCGATGACTTTGCAGCTTGCTCCGGAGGATTACGGGCAAAATCCTAAAGCCAGGGGCAAGACTTCTCTTCCTCAGAGGGGAGGCCAGGTCGAGGAGGTGATGCCCCGTCTCTGCTGGGAAGCTGTGAGCTCTCACTGAGATGGAAAAATCCAGAATCAAGTCCCTGCTCCTGAGCATCCTCCTGACACTGGATTCAGTGGGTGAGGGTAGAGCAGGAGCTTGGAGGTTTTTTAGAATCACAAAATGCTTTGGGTTGGAAAAGACCTCAAAAATCATCTCTTTCCAACCCCTCTGCCATGGACAGGCCTTCTACTAGACCAGGTTTCTCCAAATCCCATCCAACTTGGCCATGAACACTTCCAGGGATGGGGCCAGGTTAACCCTTTCCAGGATGCACATCGAACTCCCCCTTCCCAGGGAACGGGGAGGAGTCATCAGAGCGTGCTCATTTACTGCTGGAAATGGAGATCCAGCAGGGAGTGGTGCATTTGTGCATTGCATTAATAATGGGCTCTTCTCGGGCAGGAGGTCAATCAGCACATCATCCCACAGCCTTTCCCCCATCAGCAGCCTATTCCCTCCCTTCTGGATGGGGAAACTGAGGCACAGAGTGGCGCCCTGGCTCTCCCATGGCAGCTGAGCAGGAATCAGCACCTTCTTGCCACCAGCCATGTCCACACACACAGCCAGCTGCTCATCACGTGTGAGACCCCCCCAGAGCTCTGCATCACACGTAACGTGAAGACAAATGAGATCTTTTATTTAGCAAACAGTTTCCCTCCTTTCACGGGGTGTATTCAGTTACCCAGAGCTAGTGTTGAAAAACCCAGGGTATTATCTAGCTCTGCACAATACCCTCCCTGTTCAGTGCCAGAAATAGCCCGATTTTCCCTGATCGAACCCCAGTGGAGGGACAGCTTTCTATTCGGAGGCCACCAATGCTAATTCTTTATTTAAAAAAAAAAAACCAGAACAACCCTTCTTTCAGAGATACTGTTACCTCTGCCCTTGAATCAAAAAAAAAAAAAAGGGAGAAATCCTCCTTTTTTTCTCTTAAATAAAATAACAAACCCTGGGTTTTTTGTTGGCTTTTTGGGTGCATGCAGGTCTCCATTTCCTGTGAATGCCACCTAATGGAAGCAAACCCTTCCCCAGCCCTGCATCAGAAAATGGAGTCTGTAAGCTCAGTCAATAGGCTATTAATAGCAGCCTCCGGTGCCCGCGGATCCTGGCAAGTCAGTGAAAGTGTCTGTTCGATTAAAATCACTGCAATCACATCGATGATAACCTTATCATGCCTTATCTGATCTTGTAGGTAAAGGGGGGGAATTTATGGAAGGATATCAGCAATCATTTTAAACCAAGGGAAAGGGTTGATTTTGTATGAAGGAACAGGCTCTTGGCTTAAGGACCGGAAAAAAAAGGCTGAAAGTGAGGCAGGAAAATCAGGGATTTAGCTCAGATGCTATCGGCAAATTAAAAAGGTTGAGACAGACAGACAGCAAAATGTGAAATCAAAAGTGGCAGCTCTGTAAATCTTTTTTTTTTCTTTTTTTTTCTTTTTTTTTTTTTTAGTCGATGTAATGGGGGGTCTTAACAAGAAAGAAAAAAAAAAAAGAAAAAAGAAAAAGGAGGGATCTCTGCATTCCCAGAGCGATGACGACAAGCCATCTTCTGAGTGACAGCAGCTGCCCTATGGGTAACACAGCCAGGCTGTTCCCAGCTTACCCACCTCTCTAGAATTTACCATCATTAATTTCTCAGGACTCCCAATTCACATTTTTCGTCCCAAGACTCTTTCTTCCTTTTTAATCTCAGGGTTTACCATGTTACAGGTGTCGGGTGGTGCTTTGCTGTGTGACAGCTTCTAAATGCATGCACGACAAAATTGTTATAAATGCCACCATTGCAAGGGTCAAACAAAAGAATTTAACTTAAATGCTCAGATTCACAGCCAGCTTTTCTGTATCATAGGCTACCAATCACACTACACACCAGACCATCTGCCTGAGGAAAACGGGAATGAGGTTTTTCAACTGGATCAAATGAGTGGTCCAGCTGATGCTGTACCTTGTCCCCAGCAGGCGTTGGAAGCTGATGCTTCAGAGTGAAATTCAGGCAGCCCTGACCTGGGCAGGAAGGGATTATCAGGTCTTCCCCCTCATGCACCATATTTAGAAGGAATTTCATGCCTTGAAGCACAATGGTTTGTGGCTTTTCCAGAATCCCGGTGATTACTGCTGGTTCCCTAACCCATCTTGCAGACCTCGCCGTGCCCCTGCCCTCATTAACAGCCGGCAGCAGGGAGTCCCCCAGCTCCGGAAAAGAGGGTGGCGAGCGCCCAAATGGCCTATTTTCCCAAGGCCAGAGAAGTCGGGAAGACCCAGGGGTGCAGAGGGAGAAAAATAGATGGGAACAAAGGGAGAAATAGAAGGTAAGAGAAGGGCAGCAGCAGCAAAAAGGGGAATATTGCCTGCAGGATACTGGCGGGGGTCGGTGTGGAGCATCCCCGCGGGTGGGAATGCGGGGTGGGGGCAGGCTGAGGGGCGGGCTCCTCACCTCGGCAGCCTCCTTCTCAAATTTCTCAATGGTCCGTTTGTCGATGCCCCCGCATTTGTAGATGAGGTGCCCGGTGGTGGTGGATTTCCCAGAGTCCACATGCCCGATGACGACGATGTTGATGTGCGTCTTCTCCTTCCCCATGCTGCTGGGCTACGCGGGGCTGGCCGGGGCGGGCGGCGCTGGGGAGGGCGCTGGGAACGCGGCTGCCTTTTGGGGGAGGCTGCGGGGGAAGAGGCAGGAGCGTCAAAGGAGCCCCCCTGTGCCAGCCCGCTCCCAGCCCTTCGGGAAAGGTTGTCCTCCCCCCGCCACACCTTCCCGCTGGACCACGCACCCGGGGGTGCCCGGCCTCGTCTGGCAGCTCTGCCCGGGCTGGGTCAGAGCCAGCCTGCCCCCGGAGGAGGCCAGCCGGGCTATTTCGGGCTGCCACGTCCAGCCTCCAGGTCTCGGCAAGATGCCGTAGTTTTTCGGCATCTTGCCCTCCACCGCCCTGGCGGAGACCCCCAGTTCCCAGGGCTACGTCATCCGTGCTTCGAAGGTGCCCTTCCTCCCTGGAAAACCTTCACTCGGGGCTGCTCCCGCAGCCTTCTCGCTCTTTCCAAACCCGAGGGCATCTCCTCCATGTCGTGCGTGCCCTGGGAGGAGCCGAGGGTGCCCGTCCTCCCCGGCTGCCCTCACCACTCCCCAGCTGGGCACAGTTCAGGTGACAACAGGGTGTCTGCAAAATGGGGCGGACAAAAATAGCCCTCGCCTGCTCCCCCAAGCAGGGCTGCGAACAGCGGGGCTGCCGAGGGCTCCTTTGAGCCTGCTCTGGGGGGGTTTATTTTATTTTGCTGCCACGAAACTGGATGGAACAGAGGGAGGAGGCTAAAAACGCAAACAGATATATCCGGGGAGCTGTCCTGGCATCTCCCAGCGTTGCCATGGCTCTGCAGCTGCACACAAACCGGGCACAATTAGGAGCTTTAATCTGACGTATAATAAAATCCAATTTCACGAATCTGCCCATAGAAGTAAAGGAGGTCAGGAGGAGTTTGCTGCTCTAATAGCGATTCAGTCATGCGGGTGATAACATTCCCAGCGAGAAGCTTCCCTGGGCAGCGGGAGCGGCGGCTGTCCCGTCCCTCCTGCCCTTGAACCCAGCCAGCCTGGACCTGGCCATTTTGCATCTCATTTCACTGAGATGCCAGGTCCTGGAGCTCCCAGTCCTGGGTGCGGGTCCCTCTCCCCCCTGCGGACCCCTGGCACACGGGGGGAGATGCGGGATCGCTTTGGGAACTGGGGATTTTTTTTTTTAATCCTTCCCCAAGGAGCTAAAGGCATCCCTGCCCATGGCATGGGGGTTGGAACGAGATGATCTTTAAGGTCCTTCCAACCCAAATCATTTGAGGATTCCATGATTCTGAAGGCAGGGTGGGGGGAGGGGAGGGGGGACCTGGGGGGATTATCAGGTTTTCCTCCTCATGCACAACATTCAGAGGGATTTTCACGTCCCGAAGCACCGCGGCTTGCGTGTTCTTTCCCACCTGCGGGAAGACGCACCTGCGGGATGAAGGAACGGTCCAGCCCCATCCTTTCCCTCC
>WEKY01032038.1:120220-206662 GCA_013390045.1 Picathartes gymnocephalus | reverse complement strand
GGGGTTTGGGAGGGAATGTGTAAGGATGGGAAGGAGGTGGAAGGATGGGAGATAAAGGGATGTGAGGAAGATGGAGGGATGGGGAAAATGGAGAGGTGGGGAGAGGTGGAGGGGTGGAAGATGGAGGGATGGGAAGGTGGAAGGCTGGAAGGCTGAAGTCAGAGGGAAACAGCGAGGTGGAAGATGGAGAGATGGGAGGAAGGTGGAAGGATAAAAGATGGAGAGGCAGGAGACACGGAAGGTGAAGGCATAAGGGGGAGGTGGAGAGATTGGAGGCAGAAGGATGGAAGGATGGGGAAAATGGAGGAGAAATGGAGAGGCAGAGGGGTGGGAAATGGAGGGCTGGGAAGATGGAGGGATGGAAGACTGAAATCAGAGGGAAACAGCAGGATGGAAGATGGAGGATGGGGGAAAGATGGGAGGATAAAAGATGGAGAAACAGGAGAGATGGAAGATGAAGACATGAGAGGGAGATGAAGGGATGGAGGAGATAGACTAGAGATGGAGGGATAGGAGGAAGACCGATGAAGGGAAAGGCTTTTTGGAAGACAGGGGAAATGATGGAAGTGCTGGCCCAGGGGGAGTTGGATTCCCTGTGGTGGCCTGGGAGTGAAGGGACAGGGCTGGCATTGGAGAGGGCCACAATAAATATAATAAATGAATAAATGCCACATCCCTTGCTCTGCCCCCAGGGGTGCAGAAGGGCTGTGCTCCCCCAGGAGCTGGCAGGACAGGGGTCCCTGCAGGGCACAAACACAACCCTGGGCAGACCCTGAGGGCACTGCCCCACACCTCTCTCTCTGGCATCAGCCCAGGAGCAAGTGGCAAAGTGAGGGACAAACAGAGGAGAACAGATTTCTGCACCTGCAACATGTATGGGGGCTGCTCAAGAATTTGTGATTTATCAACATCATCTCATTTAATGGGAAACGGGGTTCAAGCCCTAGGAGGACAAAGAAACCATAAGTAATTGCCTTCAGTAATATATAATGACATTTTCTTTGCATAAAAAAATGATGTGTAGTGGCCAGAATATTTATATTTGTGTCAGCTGTGCATTTCCAAGGCCAATCCAAAATTTTCTGTGTCCCCAAGCCAAATATAGGTCAAAAGAAAGCTAATTTTGAAAAAAGATATTAAATAATCCAGAACAATTTCATGGCCCAGACCATCCTTCCAGTGAATTTAACAGCTAAATTAGGTACCCCTATGAAGATACTCTTACCTTCCTAGACTAATGGTCAAAAACTTACTCATCATGTGGATAAAAACGTTCCTAACTTCTCATTAGTGCTTAAATGGAGGCCTTTTTAATGAATATTGTAGCTCATTGGTGTTTTCTTAGATATATGATAGTCAAGCTATCTTTTGTTTTTATGAAGCATTCCTTACACAACATAAAATGCACTGAATGCCAGGAAAAATAAAAAGAAACTTCCAAGGAGAAGGCTCTAAGAGGATTTAAAGATATTACCCCAGCCTTGTTTTGGGACAGGGGTAGAAGCTTTACTACGGGTCAGAATGGGCTGGAGATGGACAGCAAGTGTGATAACGTGGAGGAGGGAGAGGTTTATAAATCCCTTATTATTCCTACCAGTATTTTAGTGCTTTGCCCTTTTTTACACAAGGGCTGAGGCAGCCTGGCAACTGCCCTCAGTGGGGCAATGGCTGAGTTTTTAATGAAGATGGGAATGGAGGAAATCCTGGTCACCTCTGCCAGGTGAGCATGGGATGGGCCTCTCCGGGCTCCTTTCCTTCTCCAGTTAAAAGAATTTTAGTTTCCACCCCTTTTCCAAGGCAGGAAGAAGGGAGGAGCTGGGCAGGGCCCTGTTCTGCACTGAAATAGAGCCTGACAGCCCATCAGCCTAAAAATAGTCTGGGACCTGAGGAGGAGAGCGGGTTGTCAGACCCGGCTAATCCCGGCTCTCTTAAGCCACTTTACCCCAGCCTGGAGAGGCTTAAAGCCACAGCTCTGTGCCCAGGTTTGGCTGGAACCCGGGGCAAAGGGCTTCGCTGAACACATGTGGTCCCGGGGGACCACCAAGCTCAACAGCCATGCCTGAGTGCAATAATTTCCCCGCACAAAAATGGGTGTAAATTTGCCTGTAAACGTTCAGCCGCGTAAAATAACAGAGACCTGAACAAGCAAAATCCGAGGGCGGCTGAAGTTTAGCGCCTCGTCTCCCTCCATCTGGTGTCAGATCCATGTCCCAGCTGAAACAATTCCCCCACATCTTATCTGGGCTTGATTCACCCTCCCCATAAACCACCACCAAATTATTTAGGGTGACTCAAGCAAACAGAAACCCCCCTTTCCCCAGAAGGGATGGGCAGGCTGCACACAAACATGGAAGGGACCTCTTACTCCTTCCATCATCAACACCTCCACCCCACCCAGCCCCAGAGCCCCTGGGTTGAGATTTGGTGCTTTAAACTGTGCTAAAATTTCCATTTGCCCAGACAAAACAACTGGAATTTATTTTTTTTCCCCAAGAGGCCCACACAGTGTGACTGGGAGAGGGAATAATCTGCAGTGCCAGTAATTTGTATGGATCTGGGATGAGAACACCCCAGGCTGCCTGCCTGGATTTGCCTGGCTCTGGGGGTGTTTCTGCCCGTCAGTGTTCAGCTCACTGAGCACTTGTGTGTTTGTCGTTATAAAACGCACCAGGTCTCCTCTGAAGGAGGGGGTTTGGGCAGGGCAGATGGCAGCCACGAGGAATGCCAGCCCAGATGTCACTCCAGAAGCTCTGGTCTCACAAGGGAAAAGTTGGGGCTGGACAGAGGGATGGCTGTAAATTGCTATTTTCTTCCTGTGCAAAGCAATAGAGATACAGTCCTTGAAAGGAAGAAGTGCAGAGTCCCTGCAAGAGCCTTTGGAAGAGCAGATCCAAGGTGGGTAGGGCAGTGGTTGTCCTCTAAAGGGCAGTTTGTGAACAGAGTGGGGGCTGTTGCATTTCCTTCTTCCCACAGTCAGGCTTCCAGCTCCTTCCACGTCCACTCTGGAGGCTTTGCAGAGGCTTTGCACCCTGATATTTCAGCATTTACCATCTGCTGGGAGTGGACAAGCTCGAAACACCAAGGCACAGACCATCCTCTGCTCATGTACACGTGCATCCCATGGCAATCCTGACTGCTGGTGCACACAAAACAGGCATTCCCATCCCAGATTAACTGCTGTGAAAACAGGATGGGATTCCCTGCTGTACATCCCAGGGCTTTCCAGAGCAGCTTTACCTGGGGCTGCCTTTGAGGTCAAACTTTCCAGGTCCTTGACTCTCCCAGTTTGCCTGGCAACACTCCTGGCCCAGGGCACCAAATAGGAAGAGATCATAGGATTACAGAATTCCAGACTGGTTTGGGTTGGAAGGGATCTTAAACATCATTTTGTTCCAACCCCACTGCCTTAGGCAGAGACACTTTCCACAAGACCAGTTTGTTCAAAGCCTCATCGAACTGGCCTTGAACACTTCCAGGGATAGAGTAGATTTCATGGACTTTTAACATGAGCAGGTTTTTCAGCTCCTGCTCATGCTGTAGACCTGGAGAGGAGAGAGAAAGACAGGAGTTATGGGACAGAAAGGCAGGGGAAGGAGGAGAAAGGGAGTATTCTGAGGTCCTGCACTCAACACAGGCTGCTGATACCTTTAAATTGGAGCCAGAGATTTAAAAATAAACTTTGGAAGTGATAACAAGACATCCAAGTCCTCCATCCACTTGGCCAGCTGGGGACAGGGTCTGGTGTCATCCCTGGTGGGACAGCAGAGTACCTCGTGCAGGGTGGGCTGCTCCTTAGGACCCACCATGGTGCTCACACCACTGGGACCTGCCCAGGGGGGTTTAGTCACAGCCATTGAGGGCCCAGGGTGATCTGAGGTAGCAAAGTTAGAGGGACAAACTTAAAGGCTTTGGAAACTGTCCCCGTTCACCCTGGGTGTCAGTGGTAGCACACGGCTCCAAGGGATGCTCCTCCAGGAACCCCTTTTCCACCAAACATCTGAGTTATGGGGTCGAGGCTGTGGAGGGTAAAACTGCTCATCTGGGAAGCAGCCAGGATGAACATTTCCATGCCCTGAAATATCTTTTAGCACCAGGGAAGGAGACAAACACCATTTCGGCCACATCACATCAGGAACACTGTGACATTTCTGGCACCCGGATGCAGCATCTGTGGGGGCTGCTGATCCCTTAAATCTCCCCACGAGCCGAGAAGGGGGCAGAGCTCAATCTAGGCCAAGCCCAAATGAGATAAGGTACCTCTGCCCTGTGCTTTAGTGCTGTTTGCAGGATGCTGCCTTGCCCCTGGACCATGCTGGGTTTCCAGCAAGGGTGTCTGGTGCTGTGTCAAGCTACACCAGATTGATGTGTTTGTTTTGGCAGCCGAGCACATCTCCCAGTTAGAAAAAGCCTGATTAATCCCGGGGATGGCTTTTTCTATCAAACCACAGCCACTGAGTGAAAAGAGCCCTGGCTACCCACATCTTCTAATGGCTTTAGTGGAAATGTTAAAGGAAATACCTTGATAACAGATTAAGCTTTGGATGCATCCAGAGGATGAAGAGAGGATCAGGAGGAAACTTAATGAGAAAATTTGTTGCTGGACCAACTCCCATCAAAGCCCTAGGGTTTATACTGGTGAATAATATTTTTTCATGTGATGGATGTGACTGGTAGTGGCATCTCCCCTGATCCCACAAAGGAATTGTTGGTCTAGGAGATTTCTGCAGACATGGATTCTGCTCAGTGGTGCTGCTGGTTTCTGCAAGATGATTTTCCAGTTTTTAGAGAGGAACAGATGAAACAAAAGTCAGGAACTTGTGGAACCAAGTTCACCACAAGCCTCTGGATTACCACAAGCAGCTGTCATCTCTCTTCAGTGGCTTTTCCAAATTGGAGACATCCCTTTTGCATAGGCACCTCAGACAGTTTATAATTCTCTGTCTAACTCTCTCCACAATGTGAGTATTTTCAGATCAGACTCAGAGTTCTGGGGGTCCTGATGCCAATTCCATGTTCCCTTTGGGAAATCAGGCTGCAGGTGAGGACAGCAGAGCTGCTCCCTTCACCACGGGGACAGTGGTCCATGCCCTGATCTGACTTTGGTTTATTCTCCTGCCAAGGTGGCACTTGGGTCACTGTTGCTCATGTCCCTGAAAGGCAGAGCACGATTTCCAGATGACAGGTAAAATATGCTTCTCCAAGCATTGTGCTTGAGGCAAGTCTTCCCATGCATTTCCAGGACATTCCATTTCCAATTTAAACCTGCACAGGCAGGGGAAGATGCCCGGGCATTTCTGTCAGGCCACAACCTGGGGTGTCACAGCTGCTCTGGCTCTGACCTTTGTCAGAGGAGGCGAGAGGAGGGGACGGCCCTAACGTGACATCTGGGGTGAATATTTTGGGTATTCATTATCCATAGGCGGCAGCAGCTCCCTGTGCCGGGCAGACACTGCTGCCCTAATCCCAAACCTGGCAATGAGTAACAGAGCTGGGAAAAGGCAGTGGAGAAGGAGGAGGAGGAGAAGGAGGCGGAGCGAGAGAGGGAGGAGGGGGAAAGAAGGACAAGCGTGAACACAGGTCCTGCCTGCTCCCTCCTCTACAGCAAGAGGTCCTCAACAGAGGGAGAATTAGGGGAAAGCCTCCGTGGGGCAGCATCAGGCTTTGTAGCACTGTAGAGAGCTCAAGTCTGTGCTACTGCACAGGCTGCCCAGAGGAGCTGTGGCTGCCCCATCCCTGGAAGTGTTCAAGGCCAAGCTGGACAGAGCTTGGAGCCCTCTGGATTAGTGGAAGGTGTCCCAGCCCATGGCAGGGAGCTGGAATGAGATGAGCTTTACAGTCCCTTCCAACCCAAACCATTCTGTGATTCTGCTGCTGTGCCAGGACTGAGTGCTGCCTTCTTACCCAGGAAGGAAATTGCTGCATACTCTGGTGAGGAAGGGGCTGTGGGGCAACCTTTTATTGACCAAATTCCTGAAGCCACTGGGATGTCACATCCCTGGAAGGAATCTGGTAGGAGCATGAAGCCATTGGGGTACCCCAAACACCCACGAGTGCTGGTGGAGTCCAGATGCAGCAGCTCCTTCAGCTCTGCAGCTTTTGCCGGCTTCCAGAAATTTCTGCCAAGTTCAAAATGACCCAAAAGGCTCTTTCCCAACAGCCCACACAAATGGCAGATAACAAAAGCCTGTTGCCAGAAGCTAAAAGCCAGATTAAAAAAAAAAAAAAAAAAAAAAAAAAACAAAACNAAAAAAAAAAAAAAAGGAAAACACAGAAACCTTGCTGAAAAGCAAACTGGAAAGGGTTGCAGTCCACTCAGAGGCTCTAATGAGAGGAAAACCAAAGAGAAAAATCTATCCAAATCTTGTCATCTGCTCGCTTTAAGACTACCATTTCTTGATCAATATAAATGAAATGTATCTTCCTCTTTTCAGCACACCTAGAACAGGCTTTGTCGTGGGAAAGCAGACTGGCTGCTCCATCAGTCTCCCTGGCTGCCCTGTCCTACCCATGCTGCTCCTGCTGCATCATTAAGGCAAAATGGAATTGATTTTGAGAGGAAAAGCACAACAAGGCACGATTTGCTGGAGACTGACCCTCCTGAAGTAGCAAAGGCCCGATTCACCCCTCATGGCTGTGGGTGCAGCATCACACCCCTGGTGTTATCATCTTAGTGAGGTGATCCTCGAAAGGCAGCCCCAAATGTGGGTGTAAGTGGTGTCACTGCACAGAGGGACTGGGACAGGCTTGTTCATTTCAGCTCTATCATTAATTAAAGCAATTAGCCTGCTCAGGCTCGCTGGGGTACACGGCCATCCCGTACCTGCTGGGGAGAGTATAATCCATTATAGAATATAATCTTTATATCAATACACTCTAATTGCTCTGTACATTATTAGGATGCACAAATACGTCTCTAGGGAATTGAGGAGTAACCTGAGAGATGACACTGGCTACATCAAAACAAAAAAGTGACTTTTCATGTCTGAAGCACTGCATTTTTAGCCTTCTATCTTTCCCTTTGGGGCCAGAAAAATGCCCCAAGCCTGTGCCCTGGAGCTCTCCATGCTGTGTAGCCAAGCAGGGCTGGGAGCAAATGGGCTGGAAGTGTCAGGACCCCAAAATCAAACCAATGATCAGAGCCAGTCACGCAGCACAAAAGCAAAGGCTCATGCTGGGCATGAAAACAACCACGTGGCTGCTGAAACTGCCCGTTGGAATCTGTGTATTCAAAGTCCATCAAAACCTTTGGCCAAATCCTTCTCTGGAAAGCGCTGAGTCAGTATTACCAGTGGGGAAACTGAGGCACAGCTGGAGGAACTTGGTCCCGAGCTGGACCACACATGTGCTTGTGTTCGCCCTTAAACCTCTGGGGTAAATTTTGGAAATAATCGATTTATTTACAGACTTGTGGTGCCAAGGCTTTCCCTGAAAGCTGTCCTGGCTGCTTTCCTCGGGGGGTGCATACAGTGTCCCTGCCAGGGACCATGGCAGTGGTCAGTGTGGCCTTCTTCTTGGGTCAGCTGGGGACATGGCTCACATGGAGTGTCCCCATGCTGGGGCGGTCACACCCCCTGAGAAACACACCCCCGAGGGCCCTTTTACTGCCCCATGAGCTGCACAGGGAGATCCATGTCCTGGAGCAACCCAGGGCTGCTTCCTCTGGCACAGCTTCCTCATCCTGGTGATTAAAGAAGAACTCCAGATTAGTAAGAAAAAACACAGACTGCAGGAGGAATGAACCTCGCTGCATGGGGAGTTTGTGCCAGAACCACCCCAGCCTGGTAGGTAGGCTCCCTGCTGCCTCCAATCCCTAAAATGGTTAAAGCATCACCTCCCAGAAATGTTCTTTCCCACAGCTGCACCTGAGCTGCAAGGTTTTAGTGCAGACCTTCAGTGTGCTGGGCTGCAGAGCTCTGCTCTGGAGCATTACTGAATTTTAGGGGAGCAAAAATGAGCAGCATTTTAAGTATACCAAGCACCAAACTGCCTTTGTGGAGATGTCTCAAGGCTCTGGCATCTCTCTGAGTGTTTTGTTCTCAACCCCATTTCCATTCCATTACAGAAAAAATTTTCTGTGAAGTTTCTGTTCCTCTTACACAGATCTGCTTCCTCATACACACATCCATTGCCTTGGCTCTCCCAGACTCACATCCCACAAAACCAGTGGTTTACGGAGCAGCAGCTGTAGAGGATGCTACCCTGTTACCCAAACACAGAGGAGCTGGACCGTGGTGTGCGTTGTACTTTGGCCTCGCTGCAAGTTTATCCTCAGAAATAAAGTGTTATCTCCCAAAACTGATAAAGCCCAGCCAGCTTGGAATCCCTCGAATCCTTATATGTTTACCCTTTAAAGGCAGCATCGCTCGAAAGGAGAAAAAAACTCCAGTTCCGAACTGGAGCTGAACCACCTCAAAGATGACGGGCGGCCAGGATTTCCAATCCCCTCTCTCAGGGTCCCGGGCGGTGTTGGACCATTCCGCGGCGGGTCCGCCTGGCCGGGAGGGGTGTCCCCTGTCCCCGCCAAGACAATCGCGACCCGCCCCGCGGATGGCAGAGGCGTGTCCGGCCAGGCCCCCGCTGCCATTGGCGATGCCGGGGTAGGGCGTGTTCGGAGCCGATAAAAGGCCGGTGCGGGGGCGGCTGGGCAGCGCCGCGGCTCAGGCCGTGCGGTGCGAGCGATCGGCGGTCCCTTCCCGGACCCCCCTGCCCTACCCTGCCCTGCCCTGGCCGCCCGCCGGAGCCCGCACACAGCCCAGGTGCGCTGCGGGGGGAGCGGGGACAGCCCGAGCCGCGTCTGCTTTGCGAGGGGTCTGCGCTGGGACCCCATCGGGGGGATCCCCCCCCGCCGTGCCTCGCTTTCCCCGCTAAGGGAAGGCTGATTCTCCCGCGTGGGGCTCGGTGTCCGCCAGATGTTGGCAGCTGGCGCAGCTGGCTCCCTGAGCCGTGTTTAGAGCTTTCTTGGGGAATAAGGAGTCAGACTGTGGGAAGAGTCAGCTGCTGGCAGGAAAGTGTTCTGTACGCGGAAGAGGGAGAAAACTCCGGTTCAGAACTGGAGCTGAACCGCATCAAAGGTGGAGGGCGGGCAGGTTTGTCCTGGCCGTGGGTGATGCGGAGGCTGCCGAGGACAGGCTGGGGCTGGAACTTCTTGCAGGAACACCCTCGGTATGTGCCCCAGCTCAACGTTTCTTTACTCCTTATGCAACATCCGCCCGGCATTTTGTAACTCCAGATGTTGATCCAAGGAGGGGAGCTGGATTCCTGCAAGAAAAACACCCTGGAAGGAGGAGGGGTCGGGAAGGGCCTGTGCCAGGCTGTGCTCTGGGCAGGCTGTTGTGTGTGAGGGAATTATTTTGGCTTTGCACATAGCTCTTGAAGCTGGGTGGATTTAATCCATGTGCAGTGAGCACCAGCCGCCGTTCCCAGTGCAGGGTTGCACGTTCCTTTCCTCCTGAAGTCCCACTGGACCCATTGACACCCCTGCAGCTTTCGGGGGTGCAGGGCTGGGTCAGGGTGGGTGCTGACGGCTGCCTCTGTGCTCCCAGGTTTAGATCTGCACGAGACCCAAGATCAGGAACCATGGCATCCATCCCATCCAGCGGCTCGCTCATGGCCACGCACAACTATCGCAGAAGTAAGGGCAGGCTGGGGGCTGGGTGGGCTCGGGGGAAAGGTGGGGGAGCACATGGGGGTCTCTGCCAGGTGGGGGGGGGGTGTGGCTGCAGCAAAGATGGAGCTGAGCTGAGGTCTGTGCTTTGAGCAGCAGCCCCATGTGAGTGCTTGGTGAGAAAAGGGGGCAGCCAGTGTGTCCTTGCTACTGCCCAGACCCTCCTTTGGGCCCCCCAGCCCAGCTGTGCCAGCTGGTGAGAGGGCTCTGGCCTCCTTCACTTGTTACTAAGGTTGTAGGGGACAGAGTGGATGGTTTCACCATGCACTGTTGCTTCAGAAATGAGCTGCAAAACCAATCTGGGCAATGGTTGCTCCTGGTACCTCATCTGGGAGAGACTTTCTGGATCTTAATCTTAATGGATTGCTTATACCAGAGGGAATTAAAGGATTCCCCCGAGATGAAACAAGCAGCAGGCTTGTAGCTGTTGTACTAAAAGCACATGGATTATACACAGGAATTTGCATCCTCTTGTCCTTAAGTCATCTGCAGAGGCCTCTGAAAGCCACTAAATTTTGTCCTTGGGGTTGCAGGTTTTTTCCTGCAGAGGTGTTCAGGTGTTCTTCTGCTCCCTGCTCTTGGAATTTCCCCAGTATTCCCTTCCTAGTGGCTTTTATTGGCCTGGCACTAAACTGGGCGAGTCCTGGAGTGTCCCCCAGGACAGCCACATCAGGGCTGTGCTGTCCTTCTCATGGCACTACCATGGGTCAGCAGAGGTTCTGATGGCCACGATTTTTCCACAGGGCGCCTGAGCTCCACATCCAGCACCAGCTCCTGCAGCTCAGAGTACTCTGGGGAGGTCATCCCCCATGGCCCAGGTAAGTGTCACCTGTCCTGGCCCATGGGGACTCTGCTCCCAGTCCCTCCTTGGCAGATCTTACTGGAGCTGACCCAGCCTCTCCCGTGGGATGAGGCTGGGGCGGCCATGGGGCTCTCCAGGTTGCAGTGACCTGGCCTGTCCCTGTCATGCTCTGTTGCCCAGATCTGCCCAAGTCCGACCCTGGCCAGTGGTGGGCCAGCTTCTTCTTTGGGAAGACGACTCACCCAGCCATGACAACGGTGTCAGAGTCCCAGGAGGGGTGAGTGCTTTCAGGGGGAGCACCAGTGCAGCACCCAGGGCACTTGGGGACATCCCTGCTGCATCCCCTAAGGGGCATCCTGACCCGATGGGCCGTGCCCATGCCCAGGGCTCCCACACCTTTGCTGCAGCAATAAATGCAGAGCAGCAATGGCACGTTTCGGGGTCGGCACGTTTGCTGACCCTGTCCCTGCTGTGTGTTGCAGCTTGGCAGCTCTGCGGGTGGCCGCAGCACCCACGGGCTGTGGGCTGGTGGCCGTCCCGGGCGCCGGCCGGAGGCGTCACGCCAGCGAGTCCAGCGCGGGGCCCTCGGTGTGAGCGGTGGGCGGCTGCTCCCTCCCAGCCCGGCGGGCACAGCCCTTCCCCTGTAGAGTAGCTGGCTGCTCCGAGGTGCTGCTTCCTGATGGAAAAGTGCAGCGACCCCCGACGATTCCACTCCAGCCTTTTTTACTCCCTCCCGGTGTAACTAAGCCCTCTCGAAGCAGACTTGGTAACACGTTTTTATTACCTTAAACTCGTACAATGGCACAACGAATAAACTTGAGCAGCCTTTTAAGATGCCGTGGGTTGTTGTTTGTCCGTGGAGGGGGGAGCAGAGCGGTGCTGGGGCTGTTGGTGGGGCTGGAGCAGGACACAGCACAGCTCCTGCCCGCAGCAGCAGGACGTGGTGGTGGCAGATATCCCGTGCCAGCCTGACTCACTGTGTGGTTTGCACGTGAGCAGGATCTGGCTGGGCTCTGGTGGTGTTGCAAACGCCTTCCCTCGCCCTCTTCTCTCCCTACTTGGCTACACAGCCTGTCCCTGCTGGCACGGAACTTGCTGTGCTCCCCAAACACACGGCTGCCCTGCACTGCCCTGGTGCCTCGAGGGGCAGGAGTGAGTGCCAGGGCCTGAGCAGGTGTGGATGGGGCTGGGGGAAGGATTTGGGTGCACAGTGACCCCTCCATAATGAGAAGACATAAAACCTGCTCAAGACATGTATTTTGAGGGTCTGGATGTCAGGCTGGAGCTGATGGTGTGGATGGCAGCTCAGGGGCTGCACTGCGTTTGGCAGCCCTGGATCCCATGTGCTGCACTGCCCCCAGTGCTGCTTTGCCTGATTTTTGCCTTCAGTTAGTCAGTTTGGTTGTTTGATCCTTCTGTGACCAGCCTGATAGCTGGGAAAACAAGAGCGTGCATGAAGGGAGCACCTTTGTTCCTGCTGGAGGGAAAAAAAGCCTGGCAGAGGTTGGTTTAAAGGTGCCCAATCTTCCTGCTCTGCTTCCAGCCCCAGCAGGGGGAGCGGGGCTGTCCCTGTGTGCACCAGGTGCTGCGGCCCCGATGGCAGCTGAGGCCATGGGACCCCTGAGCTGTGCCTCTCCCTCTTGTGCAGGCAGGGCAAAGGACAGGGAGCAGCTGGAGGCAAGTGGCTGCTCTGCTCTCTGTCTGCTCTGCAGGGCTATCCAGGGTCACTTCCAGCTCTGTTGTTCCTACAGTGGAAAGTGTTGAGTAAGCTTTTCCCTGAGCTCTGCTCCCCCAGGCACTGCTCCCGGTCTTGGGGACAGAGGCTCTGTGTCCCCTGTCCCTCCCAGGGGCCGGGGCAGCGCTGGCACCTCTGCCCCCCCATGTGAGTGTGTGCATCCAAAGGGAATGGCTTCAGGGGGGTTCCAGCAGTCTGGGCACACAGTTTGGACCCCAGGGGCTGCCAGCACCCTGAGTGTGACCCCCATGGCAGCGACTGATCTGATGTGACTTCCAGCCGGGCAGCAAACTGCTGTTGTTGGGGGGGCTGCATGTCCCAGAAAGTACATGGCAGCCTTTAAACTTGACTAAACTCAAGTTTAAAATCAAGATAAAATACACACTTTCAGAGTCAGACAAGGCAAGGTGGGCTGGCTGGCTGGGAACTGTGGTTGTGGCACCACTCCAGGGTCTTCCCAGGCCCCAGCAAAGCCCTTTGGGTTCTGCTCAGCCCCAGGATGCCTCAGGGATCTCCTCTGCTGCTGGTTCCCAGCAGAAGCCATATATTTTGGAGAGACAAATATTTTTTTCCGAGCCTGCAGATCACAGTGTGGACACACAAAGGTAAAGTCAATATTTACTGTATTTGCTTGTTGGTCTCGTGGTTGTGGAGGGACAAACCCAGCAACTGTCCCCAGGCACCCAGAGGAGGCACTGGCAGAGCAAAGGCAGCAATCCTACATCCCTGGCTTTCATCTGGGCACATTCCCCAGCCTGATCCAGCTGTAAGTCAGCTTCTCTAAAATGCCATGAGCATATCGATGCACCCCTATCCAGTTTTTGGCTCCTGGATGGAGGTTTTCTTTCCCACATTGCTGCAGGGTGGGTTGGATTTACAGCAGGGACTGTAACACCTGCTGGTGGCTGTCCTTAGGCCCATGATTCCCTGTACAGTGGAGCAAAACTGCCTGGAAAAACCCTGCTGAATTAAAGGCTGTTTTTCTGAATGTCTGTGAAGTGTCACAGACTCAGACTCCTTCTCTGCTGGAGTGAAGATACAGGGAGAGTCCAGACCCCCCAGATGTGCTCCCGGGTCAGATTCACGGCATTTCCGAGAGCAAAGCCCTTAGCATTGCCCTTTTTGCTTGAGATTGAAAGACTTTTAGGGCCTTTCTTGCCCTTTCACAGCATTCAGACATGTTTTGGAAAAGCATCTGACAGCAGAGCACATTTATTTTTGTTCTGTTTCCATCCCCACTGCTGTGGGTGTTTCTCTTCTCAAGTAACAAGTGATGAGAGAAAACTCTGATTTCACAATTCTGTGGAACAGCCTCAAATTGTGCCAGGAGAGGTTTAGGTTGGATATGGGGACAAATTTCCAGACTGAAAGGGTTACCAAGCATGGGAACAGGCTGTCCAGGGCAGTGGAGCCACCATCCCTGGAGGGATTTAACAGACCTGTGGATGTGGCACTTGGGGACATGGTTTAGTGGTGGGCTCGGCAGTGCTGGGGGAGTGGTTGAACTCGATGATCTTAGAGGGCTTTTCCAACCTGATTCTATGCTGATTTCCTGTGTCCTGTGTCCCCATGCTGCTGCTGTGGTGGGATAACAAGGGAGATATTGGGCAGTGGAAGCAAGACAATGAAAGGGGTTCCCCCTACACTGCACCCCTCCCTAAGAAATCCCCTTCTTCCTTTAGGGCTTGATATTGGAGGGGCAGGCACCCACCTCCCATGGCATCACTCCACAGGGACTGATGTCCCCTTCTCTGCTCCCTTGATCGTGTTTTGGCTGCTGATTAATTCACATATTTGCTAAAATCTCACTGGTGTTTCCTGCTCACTTGTCCCTTGCAGCAGCCCTCGTGCCACCCTGCCTCCTCCAGTGAGAACTATTTCTTTACATTCCCTGCCTCGTGCTGCTGGGGGTTGTTTTGGTCTAGTTTATTTCCCTCCAGCAGTTTTGCTTCCCCCTCACCCTTCAAAGGCTGATGTGGGACCTTAAAAATAGAAATGAGCTGTGCAGCTGAAATACATCGCATTAGCCTGAGGCTGCTTCCAAATGCCACCGGGTCAAGGCTTCTATCCATGAATCCACAAACGGGGCACGTGCCAGGCTGCAAATGCAGCAGGAGATACCTGTAACAACAGGATTTGAAAGGCCCTCTAACAGCAGGATTTGCAATAGCCACTGCAGAGCTATTCTGGAAGGACTGGGACCCCAGCATTCCTGCCTTTGTTCAGGGGATTTAAGGAAAAGCCTGGTCCAGTTTTTGGGGGAGGGCTGCAGTCTCCGGCTCAGGCTGAGATCCTGGGAGCAGATAGGAAAATTTGGTCTCCCCTCCACCTCCCGCAAGTTTATCTACTTTTAGAAAACAGGTAATGACTCGGAAAAATGCCAAAACCCAGCAGACCGTGCTGCCCAGGCCGTGGATTGGCTTTTCATGCAGCAGAGGGCGAGGAGGAAGGAAAACTGCTGTGGGCAGCACGGTGTCATCGTGTCCCCATGTTCCCCCTGCACACCCCCAAGAGGTCACTGTGCCTGCTGAGTGAGCTGCTTTTGGGCCATGTGTCTGATGGGCTGGTGCCCTGCCAGCCCCGCTGGCACCTCCAGGTGCCCCACCATGGACGGCTGTGCCCCTCGCCAGCCCCATCACCCCATGCACACCCTTCTCCTCCTGATTATTTTTGAGCTCCATCTGGTGGCAGCCAGACCTGCAAATTTGCTGTCTTTATCGCTAATTGAGCAGTCTGGTCTAGGGGAAAGCGTCCCCACCCATGGCAGGGGGCTGCCACAAGATGATTTTGAAGGTCCTTTCAAACCCAAACCCTTCTGTGATTCTGTGGTGCAGCACTCCCCCCACCCCGTGCCTGCACCAGGCACGTTCCTCCCATTCCTTGGTGTGCCATAACCCTTCACCTGCTGGATATGGTTTCAGTTTTTCATCTCCTGCAGGAGAGGACCTGGGCTGTGCATAGGTGTGCTCTCTGCTCGGGTGTTTGATCAAGCTGCAAAATGTTTGTGCAAGGAGAGGACTTCCTCCTGAAACCACGTCCAAACCCAGCCTGTTGCTTTTTCCATCTGGGAACGCTCCAAGCAGGAGCTGCTGCCTTCCCAGGACAGGGCTGCAGTTCTGTGGACATGAACAGAGCAGACTTCATCCCACCCCTAAACCACATTCCTGCCTCCCCTTTCCAGGCCCCTCGTGCTTGCAGAGTTGCTCAGCCAACAGCCGGACCTGTTTCTGCTGTTCTGCACAGCACAGGTGCTGCCCAGGCGTGGGGAGTATTGCATAAACTTTATTAACTTTACAAATTCCAACGTTGCTGTTGGCTCAGTGCCCCTGGTCACCTGCAAAGGGGCAAAACGGGCTTGTCAGGAGGAATTCTAAACCTCTGCCTGTTGCCTTTCACCTACAGCTCGTCTGCCCCTGCCACCAGTGCCACAATTGTGTTAGGGCTCCAACAGCCCCTCTCGGGCTGCCCCTGCCTGCACCAGCCTGGAGCCCTGGCGTTGCTCCCAGTGCTGCTTTTCCATGTGTCCTTCCACTGCTGCCAAGGACAGCCTGGCCCCTGGGAGTGTGCATGGGCAGGGGCAGCATGGACTTGGCTGGAGCAAACTCTGCCCCAGCTTGGGAGGGGCCAGAGGCTCAAGGTCCCTCTGTAATGCCATATCCTGGGATCAGGGAGGAGCTGGGGGTGGTGGGAGTATCTCTTGGCTTGCCCCGTGGGTGGGATAAAGAGCAAAACAGGGTGATGCAGGGTTTTACCTTTGCTGCCTGCACCTGGGATAAGGAGCCACTCAATATTTGAATCCAGACATTCATTTTTCTTGGAATAACCACAGGATGGTGAGTGAGACAGGGATCCAGAGCAGAGCAGCCCAATCAGGAGCTGACTGTGCAGAGTCCTCCGGGCATGTGGGGCTGCTGGCTGGGAAAGGGGTGGCAGAGGCACACGGGGATACTTGGATGAATGGAGTCCAAAGACACAAGAATGGTTTTATCTGTGGTTGCAAGAGTGGGGCTGGGTGCAAATCAGTGCATCTTTGAGCCTATCCTTGATGGATTCCTTGAATCCATCCCTGGAAGTGTTCACATCCAGGTTGGTCAGGGCTTGGAGCAACCTGGTCTAGTGGAAGGAGGCTGTTCATGCCAGGGGGGTTGGAACAAAATGAGCTTTCGAGCTTTTTCAACCCAAACCATTCCACAGCTCCTGGGAGGGAGTGGAGCAGCGTGCTGAGGGAGGAACAATGCCCTGCAAGGACTCTTGTGAGAGGATGCACACACATTTATTGATAAATACGCCAAACACACACTACAAGATAAATCAAGCAGAGTCACAACTGAACATGAACTACAAACCTTCACGTTTGTGTGGGGAGCAGCAGGGACCTCCCACCCTACTGAGTGAACGAAGATGTAAACCTTGAGTGATGCCTCCGTGGGGCTTCTCCAACCTGTTACACAGCCCAGCGCTGGCAAGGAGCTCTCCACAACTTGTTGCTTCCTCCCTTGGCCACCTCCCTGCACCCTGACTGTGAGGGACCACAGGCTGTTTTCTGGGGGGATGTGCTTTCCTTGTAGCCCTGTCAGAGGGCAAACCAGAAGCAAGGAACTTCTTGGCAAGAGCTGGCCTGGAGGGGCTTGTGCAGGAAGGATGGTGGGAAGCGGTCCCTCAGGAGAGGGAGCTGAGCAGCCGCCTGTAGATGAAGCCCAGCTTCTCCCTCAGGGCCAGGAAGGTGGGACGCTCCTCTGTGTTGCCACTCCAGCACTCCAGCATGATGCTGTAGATCTCGGGAGGGCAGGGGCTGGGCCGGGGGAGGCGGTAGCCCCTGGTGATTTGCCGTACAGTTTCTTGGTTTGTCATTCCTGCAAGGAAGGAGAAGGTGCCCCTGAGTCTGATTGCCCCAAAGGATGCCCTGAAGGTACACTTGCAGTGGCTAAGATGTCACTGGCGGTGCTGTGAAACGGTGTCTCCCTGCCAGAGGGGTGGTAGAAGAGAGGATTTGGGAGATCCAGACCAACTTCCTCCCCCCAGCTCCTCCACCCACTCTGCAACCACTGAATATCCCTCCAAGCCATCCCCTAAGTGGACAATAAATTGCTCATGCTCCAGGAGCTGCTTCCATATCCCTTAGGGAAGGGACAGGATAACAATTAATGACACTCTGGCTTTTGGGGACCATGGGCAAGCTGCCCAGCAGGTGGATGGAGGGCACAGGAGTGGGCTGGCAGCCCTACCTTCATACGGGATCTGTCCATAGGTGAAGACTTCATAGAGCAGAATCCCGTAGGACCAGACGTCGGACTTGAGGGAGTAGGTGCGGTAGTTGGCTGCCTCTGGGGCCGTCCACTTCACTGGGATTTTAGTGCTGCTGCTGGTGGAATAAATGTCATCCTGAAAAGCAGTGGGAGACAGGACATGAGGGGTGGGGTGATCAACACAGACATGGCTTTTGGGGATGCCAGGGAATGACTCCAGCATGGGACAGCTTTTTGAGCTCGAGTGGTGGGAGGGAGCGACCACAGCATCCCACAACTGACCTTGAGGAGCCGGGCAAGCCCGAAATCAGCGATTTTGCAGGTGAGTTCCTCTCCCACCAGGATGTTTCTGGCTGCCAGATCCCGGTGGACAATGTGCTTCTCCTCCAGGTACCTCATCCCATCGGCCACTTGGCAGGAGATGTTGAGCAGGTGGGAGGTGCCCAGGGACTTCCCTTCAGGACCTGTTCATCCAGACAATCCAAGCATTGGGGGCAATCTACCAACATCTATTCTGGGTGCTCTGGTTTGGAAGGAGACCCTGTGCTGGCAGTGTGGGACACGGGGAACATGTAAACCCTCAGATTTGAGCTCTGGCCTGTCCTGGTTGTGCTGTGTGGGAAGTTCAGCACAGCCATGAGCTCCTCAGGCATGGGACAGGGGTGGGCTCTGAAGAGCACCAAGGTCACAGATATCCATGGCTTGTTCAAAGCCAAAGATGACCTTCTGCCATGCAAATCTCCCTCCAGGCCTCTCAACCTGTTGTACCTGCGAGCTCCAGCTCCTCGGGCACTGAATGCTGGTGGAGCCCCAGTCAGAAACAAGGTCAGTGTGGGTGGGAGGGGAAGTACCCTGTAGAAAAACAGGTCTTGGTGGGAGGGGTTTGTTTTGTTTCCTTTCAAGACTGATTGTGCTGCGTCAGGAAAAGAAAGGCCAAGAAAATTAAACTGGGTGATGAGTGGTCCGTGGCCGTTTACAAGCTCTGCACACGAACAAACCTGTGGGGAGGTTTGGCTGTTTCATTCCTAAAGAAGGTGGAGTTGCCCAAACACAGCAGTGAGATTTCTGTGCACTGGTGGGAGCTGGCAGACCATGGGTGGGTGGAGAAGGAGGGATGAAGGTCCCTACCAACGTGCTTGGGCTCCTGGGGGTTGATACAGACCCAGCTCACGTGGAGACCCAAAGGATCATGCCAGACTTTGTGATCCCAAAACCACTCTGCTCTGCATTACCACTGATCCAAGCAGGACACAAACCAGGCTGGCACTGTCTTAGGGTCCCCATTTGGATTCACAGGGCCATTCTGGGGCACAGGAAGCGGTGCCCCAGGATCCCCCATCCCGTGGGGCCAGCCCAGAACTCACTGTTGAGGTAGCTGTGGAGGTTGCCTTTGCGCATGAGCTCAGTGATGATGTACACGGGCTCCTCCAGGGAGCACACGGCGTGCAGCTGGATCAGCTTCTCATGCCTCAGGCGCTTCAGGTTCTGAATTTCCTTGGTGAAGTCTTCCGCTTTCATGTCAGCTGTGGGAGAAAGCCCTTGTGAGTCACTTTCTCATGTAGACATTGGGACTTCAGTGCCTCCAGCTGGGATGAGGACCTTTTTTACCTCCTCACAGCCCATCCCTGCTCTCAAAGGTCAGGTTGGCACAACCTGTATCTCAGAGCTGATGTTTTCCACAGGGCTTTGGGTCCCATTTTCAGGATCATAATCCCATCAGGACCTGATGTATCACAAACCAGTTTGATTTGACACGATGTCACTTATCAAAAACCCATTGGTTGGAGCCATTTTATAGGGATGCAGCCCAAGCTTAGGTTTGTGCACAGAAATATTCCAGTGGCTCCTCACCAGGTCCTACTGCAGTTTGCCTGATAAAACAGTCAGCGACCGAGAGGAAAATAAAGGAGGGTGAACAATATGGCAGTGAACGAGAAACTCAGCTGTTAACATCTGATTCTGCACATACCTTTAATGATCTTGATGGCCACTGGCACCGTGTTCCTCCAGAGCCCTTCCCACACCTCTCCGAAGTAGCCCTCTCCCAGCTTCCTCCGCAGGGTGAACTCCCAGCGCGGGCGCTCCCAGCCGTCCCTCTCGGGGGGGGTCTGCCAGGTGGACATGAATGGCACACTCGGACCAGCCAGCCCGGCAGGAGCTGCTGGTGGAGCCTGCACCAGCCCTTGGTGCCCACAGAGGAGCAGGACGTGATGTTCCACCAGCTGCGTGCCCGGGGGCTGAGCCTGAGCACTGCCCTTCCCTCAGTGCAGGCACAAAACAATGGGGCATCCTCTGCAGGATGAGTTTGGAGACTACATGAAATACCAGGAGTTCAAGTCATAATTCACTCCTCATCAGACCTCAAAAGTGGCTTTTCTCCATCTCCACCGATAAATAAAAATGATGAATTAATATTATTGCATATTATGGCTGATTTAGACTTCAGCTCATTAGGCATTTCTTTTATCCCACACCTTTCAATTTCACTCTTGGATTATTCACATGGTTAATTGCTATTCCCAAGTCATAATCAGTGGATGGAACTCTAATCAGGAAATGAGTTGGCAATTTGGGATTAATACTGTAATTAAACTTAAGAGTGCTGCATTAATTGGCATGAAAACTTTATAAAAGCCATGTGTTTTGTCTTATATTCTCAGGAAAAAAATTGGAAGCAGGTATTTCCAGAATCCATATTGAAGGGCATTGTAACAACTTGGTTTCCAGTCTTCGAGATGAACGACACATTTCAGAGAATTCTGTGCATTTTGGCTGGTCAAAAATACATACAAATGCCATGCCCAGCCTTAACATGGCTGATCAAAGGTGATGCTGGCAGCTATACGAATGGTGGGCTTTAAATTTAGCGTAATAAAGCTCAAAGCCCAAATGGACAGACTAATTATTCCTAATTTCCCTCGTTTCTCTTTCCGTTTTTTGCATCCCACGATGGCGGGGAGCGGGGCGGAGCTGTGCCCGAGCTGTACGCACCGCGGGGCTGCAGGGCTGCAGCAGGGGGCTCTGGATGACTTTCCAGTGCTCCGTGTAGAAGGCGAGCAGCTCCTCCATGCTGGGAAAGGGGTGTCCCTTCTGGATGTAGAGGCTGCCCCTGGGGCTCTTGCAGATTCGGAAGTGGCTGACCTTGGCGTGGTTGCGCACTGTGGGGAAGCCCAGGTTGGGGGAAACTCAGCTCGTGCACAGATCAGCCCCTCCCCACCTCCCTGGTGACTTCACCCTCTCTCCTTTGCAGATTCCAAGTCTTTTAATTAACCTAAAGCAACACAACTCTCCCCTGGACTGCTCCACCGCACTCCCCACATCCCTTCTGCTCCCACCTCCTGGCCACTGTGAGCCAGGCTCCTCCAGACCACAGAGGTGATGCTTTATTATCAGGGATAATTAACAAACTTTATTGTCAAGGATAATACCCCATGGAAACAGACTGCTCAGAGAACAGCAGAGCAGCTCAAAGAGTATAAAGCAGGGGCAGCTGTGACTCCCACAGCCCAGGGACTGATGATGGGATGTGGGGTTTGCCATGAATTTCTCAGGATTTCTTTTATGGGGATAAAACCAGATCGTCATGGCACTGCCTGGTCCAAAACTCCTGAGTTCAGATTTCAGTATGTGGGAGCAGCCCAGGCCCTGGTAATCTGGAGTGGCAGCATATTTTTAAACAACCCTCAGATGACAAAAGCTGCTGGAATGAAATCCTGGGAGTTAATGCCACGAAACCATCATTAAGCTGCAGTGAAATGTTTATGGCTTTCATACCCCAGACAGGAGCCATGCACTTTCCTTTGCCATAGTAATTCAACAATCCATCCCGGCTCTGTTAACTTTCCCCTGGCCCTCAGAAAGCAGATGATTCCCTTCAATAAGGTGCTGAAAAGTGCTTTGAATTCATTCCCCTGTTTTCCACCCCATGCTAAGCAAGCCAGGAGCTGCTCCTAAGGAACAGCCTGCTTCCTTTCCCCGTGCTAATTTTATCAGGATAATTGCCACAAGGTCACCTGAGAGAGAGTATTCTCCCTTGCTGCTCTCGCTGTCCCGGACGAGGAAGGAGCCGTGCTGGTTGGGAGGCGAGAGGAGGAGCTGCTCCGCTTCGTTTCGGCTGATCTTGCTGAAGTACCAGCTGGGGAGCAGAGCAGAGGGGTCAGAGCAGGGCAAGGAGATGCTGCATCCATGGGTCTGCATCCATTTCAGGGGATCCTGCACCCTCTGAGCTGGGGAGGGGGAGCTGCTGCTGGGATCCCACGGTTTGCTCATCCCTACAGCCACCAAGTGGCATGGTGGCCAGTCCATGTCTCGAAACCTGTACACGTCCCTGCCTGCACCAGGGCTGCTCCATTGGGTGGGCTTTACAGGCACTTGCTGCAGTTTATTGCAGCTCACTGCTTGCAGATCATTTCACAGAATCAGAGAATCTGATTTGGGTTGGGAGGGATCTTAAAACTCATCTCATTCAACCCCTCCGGCCATGGGCAGAGACACCTTCCGCTAGCCCAGGCTGCTCAAAGCCCCATCCCGCCTGACACTGAGCACTACCAGGGGTGGGGCATGTCCTCCCTCAGTGTCTGGACACTGCTGTATCAAGCTGTCCAGGTCTCAGCTCCATCCCAAACCCGTGAGCTTTACACTCTTGTGCTGACAGCCTGTGGTAAATAAAGCACCAACCAGCTGGTGCTGTGTGGAAGCTGCTCTGGTGAGGTTGCCCCTGTGTCCTGCCACGAGAGCAACCTCTGCAGGCACAGGATCCCTTTGCACTTCTTGACCTGCAGCTCATGGGCAGAACCGGCTCTGAGCCTATGAGCAAATGGCATCAACGAAAACATCTCTGGCAATTTCCTTTGCTGCTCCAGCTGTGGCAGGGCTGGTTGGGGACCTCACAGCACCGAGCAGGGGGCAGGACCCGGCCAAACCCCTTTTCTGCTCCACACCACTGAGAATCACCACTGAATTCCGGCAAGGAAAGGCAGATTGGCTGGCTGCGTCCCGACACAGCGGGATGCACAGGAAGAGGCAGCTCCATCCAGCCTAAGGCAGCCAGGACGTGAGAAGCCAAAAGTTTCGTCATTAGCTGGGATCGCCAGCGTCTGAGAAGCCGCGCAGGAAATTATACATGATGGAGTGAACAAATTACCACCCAGCTCCGACCTGCGGCTCCGCCGAGTCTGTGTGCTCACGGCTCGCTCCGGCGGGGAAGCCGGGCACGTTCTGCCCTCCCACGCCGTGACATCGCCCTTGTACCTGTCCTTGTGCTCAGGATGTGGCTGGGCACCAGCTGCGCACGGCTGGTGCTCACACGGGTGTGCTCACACAGGTACACACACAGGTACACACACACACAGGTACACACACACATGGACACACACATGGACACACACATGGACACACACACATGAACACACACAGGTACACACACACATGGACACACACATGGACACACACATGGACACACACACATGAACACACACACAGACACACACACATGAACACACACATGGACACACACACATGAACACACACACACAGACACACACACAGACACACACACATGAACACACACATGGACACACACACAGGTACACACACACATGAACACACACAGGTACACACACACATGGACACACACACAGACACACACACGCTCCGCTGTAGCCTGTCCAACAGTCCCATGCCACGGGAATAAGGCAGGGAGCCGACCCCACGGTCCTCGCCAGCACGGTCCCAGCACAGCCCAACCAGACAGGATTTGCCTTCCTCAAAGCACACGCAGGGAGGGTCTCTCCCATCCCACCGGCTCCCTCACTGTCCCTGCACATCGGGGACCATTCCTGGTCTTCTCCCGCTCCTCTCCTTTCCCCAGCTCGGCACAGGGCGAGCGCGGAGGGGTCTCCAGGGTGCCACGCCCGCCCCAGCTCTACGCTGCCCGCACTCGGAGTGACTCAGTGCCGGGTACAGAGGGAACAGCAATGTCTCGGGGCGCTTTGCCCGACGTGTCGGGACCAGGCTGCCTTATGCAACGAGGATCCTGGGCTTTCCCCAGCTGCCAGAGGGCTGAGACATCCCCCGAGTTCCGTGTCGGCTGGGAGAGGCACCGACAGGGAGGAAATCCCCAGCCCTGGGTTAGAAGGATGGCAGCAGCAGCAACAGCTGGTCCTACAGAGTTCTGGGCTTCCTGGCAGGGACCAACCAAAAATGCTTCTTCCCGTGCTCCCAAACCCTTTGGAGCTGGCAGGGCTCAGGTATAAGTTTTCCCAGCTGCTTCCCTTCCTGCTGGCTCCCGTTTAACGCAGGACAAGAGGGAGAGCAGCCGGAACACGCAGGAGCCTTCGCACCCCAGCCCAGAGCCATCCCATCCCGCGCGAGGGGGATGCACCAGGAAGGCGCACTGGCATCTCTCCCCGCTGGCGCATCCCTCAAATCTCCCTTGCTGCGCCCAATACCTCCACCCCACTGCCACGAGCTGCAGGGCAGGGATGCCCAGGGGAGGGCAGGTCCCGCTCAGCCCCAGCGCCGCTGATGGCCAAAGCAGGGGACGAGGATGCCGTGCTCACCGCCGTTGTGGAGGGTGAGCGCTGCCTTTCCCTGCGCAGGGATGTGCTACCCCAGCCCAGCCTCCGTCCCGCCGTGCCTCCAGAGCAGGGGATACTTACGGGCGGTGAGCGGAGGTGCCCTGGCTCAGGTTGGCCACGAAGGCAGCAGGGACGTAGCCCATGGCCGGCTCCCCCAGCAGCCGCCGGGCCAAGACATACTCGCCCTCCTCTCTGAGGACACGCAGTTTGTCCCCTGCGCTTATGCTCAGCTCCTCGGCGCTGCGGGCTGTGAAAGCGTACAAAGCGATACAGAGAGAGGACTTGGGGATGAAGGAAATGGAAGTCGCCTCCGAGTTCAGCGAAACGGAATCAGAGCCAAGATACCCCAGCGAGCAGCTCTCCGTCACGGAGCGGGGACGGAGCTTGTTCCAGAAGGATGTCAGGAAGGTCAAACGCTTCCTGACGAACTGCTCCATGCCCGGTGATGCGGTGGATGCGGTGGGCTATGCCGCCGCGCTCCGGGAGGCCGGGGGAAGGGGGGATGCCGGGCTCCTGCCGCCGGCCGGGAAGCTCATCCTGCCGGCCCGCGTTACCCGCACGCGTCTGGGCGCTCGCCGGCCCTTCCCGGCGAACTTCCTATTTCTGAAAGTGAAACTGGTTCATCTGGTGAGGCGAGTCTGCAGGCGGGACCAGTCTGCAGGCAGGAGTCCCACGCTGAGACCCACGGGCACATCTGGGAGACAGGCACAGCTGGGGCTTGCTGCTCTCGAAGAAGAAGGAGAACGGCTGTTGTTTTATTTAGTCATTATTTTAAAGTGTGCTCTTTGCTTCTTACCAAAGCACCATAAACACAGCTCTCTGTTCTTCAAGCAGCTCTTGTCACAAGTGGCTGACTCCAGTTAATAGTCTTCATCTCACTTGTGTGGGAGGATATTTTTTTTTCCATAGGACAATAATTGCATCCACAAATGTGGGAGAGTTAAAACAGAATTAAGGAAATAACCTTAGAGGCGATCTGAAGTGTTTGGATGGTTCCTGGGTGGATATTGTGGGGTTTATAACACCAGATCCCTTCTTCCTTCAGTCTACAACGACCTCCCAGAGTTATCCCACTAAAGCATTTGCCTCCTCACACTAATTCCCTGTTGCAGAGGATCGCTAGGGAATTCACATCCCAGATCCATCAGGATCTGGTGCTCACTCAGCTTCCATCAGAGATGGGTCCCCCTCAGAACCAGGAGATCTTTGCCTGATGCAGGGCCTGAATCAGCCTCAGGTGCTTGCATGGCATCCAGAGCTGAGCCCTGCAATGCAACCCCCAGCTCTCACTGTGTCAGCACAGCCACTCCTCCCCAGCCCTGCTGACACTCGGGCAGTGACATGCTCCAACCCCCCTCCCAAATCCCACTACCCACAGCCATCAGCCAAAGGACAGAGATTCCCCCATGTGCACTTTAAGCCACCTGAAGACTGCCCTGGTGAGAAATCCCAACTCCAACCCCCTAGCCCCCACCTGGACTTTGTCATTTAACTGTTCCATCTAATTAGTGGGAGTTTTGTGCCTGGCAACTCCACTCCTGGCCTTGAGCCCATTATTTTGATCCTCCTCTGCTTGCAGTTGGTCTGTGTAACTCATTTTGGGTGTGTAGTTGGGATTTGAAAGAGGCTGCTTAAAAAGGAATATGAAAAATTAATTGTAGGAGTCTGGGCTGCTGACTGCATCTGTGTGGGGTATGAGGAACGAGCTGGACCCACCCTTGGGTCAACAGCTCTAGACATGTTGTGTCCTGCATCCTGGGTGTCCCATGATGGCCAAAAAAACCTGCAAAAGGATTTCCTTGTCTGGGTTTTGGACTCAGCAATTTCCTCACCTTCTCCCAGGCAGAGATGCCCAGGGCAGAGGGCAGGAGTACGGAGCACTCCTCACCGTGGCCTGTGCGTTCCTGAACGGATCAGAACTGGCAAGAAAGGGAGTCTTTAATAAAACATTCTGCTCCCTCCTTACCCAAGTAGCACCTGAATGTATGGGTAAGTCCCCCAAGGTCTGCCCCGTGCCCAGCTCACAGCCAAGCCCCCAGTGCCGCACGGGGATGTGCAAAGTCTCCGTGCATTTTTCCCACTGTGTAAAGTCTCCGTGCATTTTTCCCACTGTGTAAAGTCTCCGTGCATTTTTCTCACTGTGCAAAGTCTCCGTGCATTTTTCCCACTGTGTAAAGTCTCCGTGCATTTTTCTCACTGTGCAAAGTCTCCGTGCATTTTTCCCACTGTGTAATGTCTCCATGCATTTTTCTCTCTTCAGCATGACAAGGGGAACTGAGGGTGGAGCACGGAAGGGTTTGCAAACCAAAGGGAAGGGACACCCCCTCTGCTGTCCTTCTGCAGCCCTTGTGACAAGGGTGCTCCTCACGTCACACTCCATCAGGAGCAAAGGGAGCTGCCTGGTTATGCCCTGAAAAAAGATCAGATCCAGCAAGGAGTGTTTGTGCCTCATTGTTTTGAATGAGGTCTCACTGATCTTCTGGTCTGCAGAAGGAGACTGTGAACTGATTTACCTTTGCTGACCTTTGCCAGATTAGATTCTCTCAGCGATAGACAAGTGCAGCTGATTTCCAACACGCAAGGCTTTGGATCTTGATTTGCACCTAAATGAAAGAGTACTCCCAAATGACAAACATCCCTGAGGACTGCCTCTGAGCTGAGCCTACCAGACAGGCAGAGCACAGGCTCATCCCTGCAAACCTCTGTCTGCACAGGATAACACATGCAGAGCTCAGTCCCATGCCAGCAAAGAGATGATAAATCACAACCTTTTTCTAGTATTTTTTTTTTTTTATTTATTATTTTCCTATCCAATTCCAGGAGCATCCCTGCTGCTTTGAATCCCTTTTGGTACTATAAAACACCCCAAAAAAGAAAAAAAGAAAAGAAGAAGAAGAAGAAGAAAAAGCATGTTCATAGAAGTTTCTGGTCCTTGTGCTGTGGGAAGGAAAGTGGGAGGCTGCAGGAAAAGTGATAAAGATAAGGAAGGCACAGATGTCTGATGCATCAAGTATTTTGTCCTCAGTCCCTGTGACCAGCTTACAAGGATGTATTAAAAACCAATCTGTCCACAGATTTGGGGTTGTGGTGGGTACACAGGGACTTCAGTTCTAGCACCACTAAGGAGCACCTCCAAAGAGCACCAACACCAGCAGACCTGAGCAGCAGAGCCTGCGCAGCCCTGGTTTGGCTGCAGAGCACCAGGGAGCCATAAACACAAACAGCACTTTGCATCCAGCCGCGTGTCAAACACCACAGCGTGGCCTCCCAGCCTAATTGACAGAAACCAGCAGCTCCCCTCCACTAATGAGAGCACCCATTACACCTAATTAGCTGAGGTTCTGTTCCAGGTCCTGTTACGTTTATACTTGAAATACATCTTCCAGCAAACAGCCTTTTTGGAGGGGAAAAAAAAAAAAGGAAGTGAAGCACAATTCCAATTCTTAAAGGGGCAGGAAGCTGGGTAATGCAGGTCATACTGAGGAAAATGGTTTTGAGGAAGGGTAGGTGACTCTGGGGTCATGGGATGTGCCACTTGTCACCAACAACTGGCAAAGTAAAGCTGGAGACTGAAGGTGGCCACTCCATGCCTGGCACCCCATCCTGAAACACCCAACCCTGAGGTTCCTCTTGGTCTTTTTGATGGTATCAGAAAATGGCTGGGGTTTCTTCTGGCCTTCATTTTTCTTTATCTTTTTTTTTCTTTTTACTGATTTCTCCAGATATTTCCTGGTACCACAGTGCATTTGAGAAAGGTTTTGCCTCTTAATGAACTTTTTTGGATGGGTGTCCATGGGACAGTTCAGACAAGGAGTGGTGGGTGACGACAGCAGTGCATGGGAAGAGGAGCAGAGCAGAGCAGGGGCATTAAAGCAGCTTCAATTTGTATCTATTTCCTGGGGGCTGTGGAAGAAAGAGGCACCTTGGCAGACTCTGGGCAGAGCCCATCCCTGGGAGGCTGACAGGGCAGGAAGGGTCCAGGGGCTCAGGGGCTCGTAGGCAGTCAGTGCAGAGGGCTCAATACAGGCAAAAGTGCAGTGGTCCTGGGACAGGGAGTGGTACAGGAGGTGTGAGAGCAGGCACAGCATCCTGGGGTCTCACGGTGGCTCTCTGAGCCCTGCAGGGGTGGGTTGGACTGGCTGGTGGAGAGCAGGAGTGCAGGTCACAGGGCACCTGAAATGGCACAAGAAGGCAGAAAAGCTCTGTGGGAGCAGCTGGAGGCAGAGCGAGCTGTTTGTACAGTGCCTGGCAGGTCTGGGGCAGGAAAACCTTTAAACCCACAGTAATAGTTTTCAAGGACCCTGCAAACCCGGGGCTCATCAAGGATCTGAAACAATGGCAAGGAAAAGCCAACCCATATGTGACATTGCACTCTATGTCACATTTCTGAAGCAGTCACTGTTTTAGTGGACAATCTGTAAGGACCAAAATACCAAAACATGTTGAAAAACAGCCTGGCCAGCCTCCAGGCTTTCCCCTTCTGCTTTTTGCTGAGTTTATCAGCACAGACCAGCCTTCACGTGCCCCATTCTCTAATCTAACTTCCAGAGAATGAATGCTCTTCCTAGTACTGATTGCCTGGCAGAACTGCACTTCTGAACAACTCCTCTGCTCCTGTCTCTGGAGAAATCATTCGCAGCACATAAAAACCATTCACCACCTTCTCCAGACTGGCAGGTGCCAGGCAGCTGTTCACCCTCTCCGTCAAGGCTGCAAGAATCTCATGGGAAGCAGGAGAAGTGAGTTCAGGCTGTGCTCCCTGTGCCCATGAACACCTGGACTAGAGCTTTGGCAGCTCTGTGCCAGGACTCTGCCACTGCTCAGCAGCAGCCAGGGTCCCCAGGCTGGCATGGGCTGACAGGGACTTTACACAGGCACCTCACAGCTGTGCTGCCCTGGCTTGGGCTCAGCAAACAGAGGACTGGGGCGTTCAGGAGTGAGGAGCACAGTGACTCAGATGGGGAGGGGGAAATCTCTGCCAGTTTGTAAGCAAATGATGGATTGCTCCATCTGCGCAGATGTCCTTGTTCCCCCGGGGAGGAACCAGTCCATCCACTCCATCACTGAGCTTTGTGGTATCTCTCCCCACAAAGGTCCTTTGGAGGCTGTTGGATTTGGGGTTATGACATTAAATGTTGTTAGAATAAACCTACCCAGAGTCCCAGGAGAACAGGCCCAAGAGACCTCACCCAATCCACCTGGTCCATCCTATACTTATGTGTTTCCCCATCTCTGCCAAACCAGTTCTTAAAGGACCTCCAGGAATGGATACGCCACCACGTCCCCAGACAGCCCATTCCAGTGAGTCACTAATCATTACCAGCAGAAACCAGCGTCTAACCTGCTGCACTTAAGTCTATTACCTCATGTCCCATTCATCACCTCATTGCTCCATTCCTTCCCTGCATGGGAACACTGCTGAGGTGTCCCCCACACTGACCCTATGGGGGGCCCAGCCCGGAACAAACTCGCTGACCTTGTACAAGGAGGCAACACGGTCATCTTTTTCTCCATTTGTCCCCAGTCTTCTTGCCCTGTCCACGTGTGCTGCTGTCCCTGTGGTGCCACCTCAGCTGGCTCTCCAGTGCATTCACCTGGGGGTGAGAAAGCAGCAGCTCTGAGAGGAATCGACACCATTGCACAGGTAATCTTTAACCTGTCCCGAATACAAGGAGTCTGCACCATTGCAAAGGTAATCTTTAACCTGTCCCAAATACAAGGAGTCTGCACCATTGCACAGGTAATCTTTAACCTGTCCCAAATACAAGAAGAAAATGCTGGCTCAGTTTTCTTCACTGAGGTTCATGACTCCATGAAAGACAAACATTGGGGCACCAAGTGTTACCTGTTTCCGTAGGGAAATGACCATCTTCTCCAGTTCAGCCACAAGGGACTCGAGATTCTCTCTGGGGGAAGAGCTTGGAGAAGGTGCCTCGTCTCTGGGGTCAGGGATAAAAAGTGAAAGGGATTATGCAAACAGCAGCTTCCTGGGTGAGGGAATCATTCTGCTTTCCCCAACATCAGCGTCCAGGTGAGCATCCATCAGATGAGAACTGGGCTCTGCATTGATGTGTTGGACGACTGGCTGAGCTCAGCATCTCCCTACTGATCCACCCCTGACCCCAGACCTCTGCAGAGGGTCAGATTCAGAGGCCTGAATGGACTGAGTTTTTAAAAACTTCTGTTTCTTAAAATGAAGGTAGAAGGGGTGATACTACACCTGGGCAAGGCAGGCTTGTGCTTGGCAGGGTTTTCCTCTGGGTAGCTGAAGCCAGGAGACCTCTTGCTTCGGAATCGCTGCGAAAGAGCCCTGAATTGCCCTCGTGTCCGGCAGTCTTGGGAAGGAAGGGAAAGCCTGCAGTGAGCACTGGTGTTTAAAGCAGAACTGTGTGAATTGCAGCAGCACACGGCAGCACTGCCCTCCTGCACCACCCACCCTGGACATGTCTCTTGGGCCAGAGAGAAGGAGGCAACAAAGGTGTGGAACAGGGTGGGCGTCACTCATGGATTCCCATGTCTCAGATGGACATCTGAACCAGAATGCAGCCCAAAGGGACCATGGCAGGATCTGTGGTTTAGCGGCAGAGATTTAGGCTCCCAAATGAATCTGTGAAGTGACACATGGTGGGGATCATGTGTGTTTCAGTCTCTCCCCCAGCCAGAGATCAAAGCCCACAGTAAGGTGGATTTTCACCTTTTCAAGATTAAATGAAGCTAACAGGTTTCCTAGAAAGGTTCCCAAACCTCTCAGGGTTTATGAAGCATTTGGATATAATAATAATTAAGATGTAATTAAAACATTATTAATAATTCTCTTTAACTTTTGATGAGCCCTGAATTGGTCAGGTGGTTGGACAGGGTGATTGCTGCAGGTCCTGTACAGCTGAGATATTCTGTTCTGTTCTGTTCTGTTCTATTCTATTCTATTCTATTCTATTTTCTGTTCTCTTTGCACCCATTTGCTGACACAAGGTTCTCGTGGTGCAGCCAGAAATCAGCTACAATTTTATAAAAACTGCCATGGCGTGTGACAAGTGCCACGCAGAGTGATCCCCACGCCAGTGAGCGCCAGAGCATCCCTATCCTTACCCTCACAACAGTCCTGCCACAGGCGCAGGTCCACGGCAGGAATCTCCTCACAGCTGACCATGCCCTGCAGGTACGATGCCACCCGGAACACATCTCTCTGCAGCTGCTGGATGTGGTCACTGTTGTCACAGATGACACGAGCCAGGGACGCCTGTCTGATCTGAGTCAGCTGCGCTGGGGTGAAGACTCCGGGGTTCTCATACCAAAATCTGCAGTGGGGTGTAATCACAGTGTGACTCAGGAGTGGGAGAGGAGGGAGGGAGGGAGGGAGTGAGTGAGTGAGTGAGTGAGGCTGGGAGAGGAAGAAGAGCTCGCTGACATCTATGTGGCAGCACCCACACCCCTCAAAATGAGTGTCTGCTCTGGCATCAGATGGCTGCAAATACAAATGGCTTTTTCTGAACCCACAAAGCCCCGTGCTCCTGCCCTAAGTGCATCACCAGGAAAAGATGTGTCTTGTTCACACAAGCAGCAAACAGGGATTAGAAAGAAGCTCCCATGGACATTTTCTAGCATTTTCATGAGATGTTGGAAACATCCTCAATGATTCCCAGTGTTCTGCGGTGAAATGAGAATCATTAAATCAAGAAAAGATACTTTGACAGTAACTGTGACAAGTGCTTTTGCAAATACACTGGACAGAGAACATTGTTCCTTATATCATAAGACAATAAATAATAAAAAATTACAGATTCTTCTTCTCCCTGTAAGGCAAACCCTCCCAAACAGAATACCAAAGGATTTGGGATGACTCCAATAGTAATACCTGTCTCCATCCCTCAGCCTTCTGAACTGAGTCGTTAACAGGCACATCAGTGTTGGTCCCACTCGGGTCCCAGGGACAAGATCCTCCACCATCAGTGCTGGAAACAGGTCAATATTTTTGGTAGTTCCATATAAACTGCACGATAACAGATATTAAAAAAGAAAAAGTTAAGAGGCTCTCAAAGAGTGGTGATAACATAAATCTGATACCAGCATAGAAATTTGTATGTCAGGAACTCATCCGGACAATAATTTTAATGGTTTTATCTAAAAGACAATAGGATAAAGACCTGCCTTGGAAGAGGCAGCCAGGGGAGATATGACGCAGTTTAGTCTGACTGGAAAATAGCTCCAAGGCTCAATCTGCTCCCAAATCACACCACAGCAGTGCCTGACAACATTCCACCCAGAACCAGACTGATCACCTGGAGAAACCTCATTTGTCTTACCCCATTGTCAAACCACAGTTATTACCCTATCTTAACATCTGTGGGGGGCAATCTCTGGGAAGGTTATTCCATGGGTGTACTGGAAGAAGCAGGAACTTTTTCACTGACTGGTCTCCAGTAATTTTGATCCTTCCACATCCAGGCTACAGTACCTCCTGAGCTTTTCTCTGATCTCCAAGTTCTTTATCTCATTTCGGAGGTCCTCAAACTCCTGTGCAGAGGAGAGGTTGCAGAAGACTCTGAAGTCATTGTAGGGTGGGATGCCGTGGTCTCGCCCTCTCTGGATGTTGATAGCAGCCAAGTCCAGTGACACAGAGTGTGCCATGGAGAAGAGTTTCTCCGTCAGCTCCATGTTGAGGAGTTCAGAGGGCACCCGCATTTTCCCAGGAACCCCAAACAGCCCACGGAGGAGGGGGTCGATCCCCCCTTCCTGCATGATCCTGAAAGGGGAGAAGAAGGCCTTGTGCAGGGGGATGTGGCCGTGTCGGATGGGCTGGAAGGTCTCGTTCAGCCGGTACAGGATGGGGTTGATCAAGGTGTGCCCGAAGCGGAAAGCGGCCGTGGCAAAGGCGTTGAGAATCCCTGCGTTGACGTTGGGGTTGTAGCCTTTGTACTCACCCAGCATCTTCATCCCAGCCTCCCCGAGGACCTTGGGCAGCCACTGGGTGTAGGTGATGTGCTGCATCTGGGCACCCACAATCTTCCGTGCCTCGTGGTACAGGAGGTCTCCATCCCAGTGTGGGTTGAGGGCAGCCAGCTCGGTGGCAACGCGGTTGTGCTCCCTGAACCACAGCGTGTGCATGGCCGTGAGCCCCAGCTGCTCGTTGGCACGGTGGTCTCCTGCCAGGAAGCAGGGCACGGGGCTCTCGTTCTCATCCCTCATGCACTCCGTGGGTGGCCCCACAGCAAAGGGAAGGAGGTGCTTCCCCGAGCTGGGCACGACTTGCCCTCTCTTCAGCAGCCCTTTCTGGCCACTCAGATCCCGCAGCTCCCGTGACTCCTGCTCCGTGCTGCCGTAAACATTGGAGGCGTCGATGTAGGAGGTCAGGTGGTTGATCTGCTCCCTGGCATAGACAGAGTTCATCAGCAGGGAGGTCATCCCGCTGCCACACACGGGGCTGGAGCGCACGAAGAACATGCAGCGCCCGTTCCGCACGCGGGGGTCGTTGGCGGGGACCGTGATGGAGAAGCAGGGAGGGTCATTGCTGCACACCTCGCTGCAAGGGGCTCCATCTGAGAAACGGGACATGCTGATGGCTGCCACAGTCTGGTCCATGTCGTGGTCCAGGAACTGGCCCCACTGCATGAGCATGTGCGTGAACTGGTCATCGGGGGTGATGGTCTCGGTGCCGATCATGGCAGTGGAGACGAGGCGAGGTTGAGGAAGGGGCAGATCCCTGGCGTCTTCGGTCAAGGAAAACCCTCGGGGAAGGTTAAATCCATTCTGGTAGGCGGGTTTGAGGAGCCTCTGGAAGGCTGTGAGGGATGCACCCCACATGGGGTGCTGGAGGTTGTTGCAAGAGCCATCGTGGGTCCTGTACTTCTTGTGGAAGCAGATGTCGGAGCAGTTGGGCGTGCGGCGGTGCGCGGAGCAGCCCGACAGATTGGCAATCATGGTCAGGTAGTGAGGGGACACCAGGTCATTGTAGCGATAGCCTGCAGAGGGAAGGGCAGAGCACCAGGTCAGGCATCACCTGCAGCCTCCTGATTCCCACTGTCCCATGGAACAGCTCTGTGTGAAAACCCCTGTCAGGATGGGCACGGGACAGCCAGGTCTCTGAGCGTGGCATTGTTGTGGAATTTATGGGAAGCAAAGGAAGCACAGGATCACATCAGGCCCACAGAGTAAAAAAGAAGGGGGAAAGAGTTTAACTGCACAGAGCTGGAAACAGGAATGTTGTGACTGGCAGAGCAAACTGTGGGGGTGGTCTCAGTCCCTATTCTAGGTTTATTTTATGGCTCCTTGGGTTATTGCTGCCACCACGAGCTCCATCACCCACCCAAGCTCTACGTGACGAGCAGCAGGAAGCTGTGGGTGACTGCCAGGGCTCTGCTGCACCGAGTGAAAGCGCTGAATGATGCTGCATTGTGTGGATGCTGACAGGACAATGAGGAGGAGAGGCTGGCAGTCCAACCAGCCCAGACCAGACCTGCTGCCTGGAGAGAGACTCCTTGTACCCTGGAATACATCCAGGCAGGAAAAAATATTTACAGGCCCCAAACACACATGCCTGCTACCTGGTGATTCACATGTATAGGTAGAAGCACACAGTGTATGGGAATGTTTGCTGTGTATCAGGGAAGTCCCAGGAAGGACGTTTTGGGGTCCAACTGCTGCCTGCTTGGACCTGATTAGGTATTTGTGGTGTTTCATTGCTTTTTTGCTTCTATCCAGCCTCAACAGAAGGAACCTGAGTTGCTGGAACTTACCTGAGTTTTTAGCTAAGAGGTCAAAGTAGTAGAGACAGAAAAGGAATATCCCACTTCCTCTGGAACAGCACCCAAATACCCCAGAGTTCACAGCATTGTTCTCTTTGCCATTTGGAGGGCAGGAAACATCTCAGGCCATGCTATTGAGGGTCTGAACTTCAGACCCACAAGGATACTCCTTTATCAGTTAGATGGCTAATATTTTTTAAGGTTTTTATACCCGTCTAAGAAACCTTTACCAAAACAGGGAACTAAAACATTTTCCTGGGTATCGAACTGGTTCAGTGAACGCAAGACCAGCCCTTCTGCTGTTAAAAAAACCCATGAGATATAGAAAGAATTGACACCCAGACAACACACTTCTTGATATAGCCAACATTTATCTGGATTTTTGATGCACCACTGCACATTTTAAACTTCCTGGATGTCTACGCATCTTCGTTTTAATTTCATCCTGTGCTCACAATGAAGAAGGGAAATGAAATCTCTCCTACCTGTGACGTTCATGTCCACGATCAGCCCTTGCTGCACATGTTCCTGAATCAGCTGCAGGGTCCTTTCAAAGATCTCCCCTGCTCTGGCTGTCTCGATGGTGTAGGGGTCCCTCGGGTAGCGGAACAGAGCCAGGAGGTCATTGGGAGTCTTGGGGCGCCTATTTCCAGGAATTAAAAGTGATGCAGGATCATTAAAATTAATCACCTCTGCTCAGGGCAATGAGACCCTGCAAGCAGCAAGAGTCAGGCTCTAAGCTGGTCTAGTGCTTGGCCCCCAAATTAGTGCATAAGACCAACGTGGCTTGCCTGCACATTGCAGATGATTAAAGAAAGGATATTTTTCCCCAGGAAAATGCACATATTTAATTCCCTCAGTGTCTCTAGGTTTTTTCTGCGATGGAAATTTATTTTTTCATTTTTCAACAGCTGAAACCCAGAGGGTTTCTGGCTTAATATAAACTATCCATCCTTCCAATAAAAACATATATTATGGCAGAAGAGGAAGGAATCATATTCACACAAGAATTTATTTTTTCTTGAGGAAATGGTTGGAATTTTTATATTATTATTTCTGTTCGCCCTCCACAAAGTCAGTTGCATTCATAAAAATGACTACTCTGATTATTTTCTTTTTTATTCACTATCTCCAGAACCAACTCCAGCTGACAAAATGCAGATAGAGGTGACATAAGAGATGATGCTCATGTATCTCATTTTCCCAGAAACCCAAATGCCTGCTGGGAAGCTCTATCACATCCTACATGGTGCAGCTTCAACCTCCAGCACTCGAAACAATCCCGTCGCTTTCCTTCGCGGGTTGTCAGCGATAAAACAAGCTTTGAGAAAGCTTCATTTCTTGTGGGTTTTTATCACTTTTCTGCTGCAGGGCCCAGCTCGAGGCACTTCCCACACTCACTTGCTGAAGAGCTCGGTGCGTGTGGAGTTGATGGCGTGGTCCACGCTGCTGATGGCCTCGCGCAGCGACGTGGCCACAAACGTATCCCCACTCCGACCCACGTCCGTGGCTGCCCAAAGCACAAAGAAACACAAAACACCCTCAATTTACTTCGATATTGATTGGCCCTCCCAGCTCAAGAAAATCTGTGCACTAGCTCCAGAGTGACCTCGCTGCAGGACAAACTGTGTTTCTGTTTATAACATAAACACCATGAGTTTATTTTTTAGGACAGGTATTCTGAAAAATATGAACTGCCTGAAAAAGAAGGTGGTTTTTTCAGGAGATGCCTGTGGGCACATATTCAGAGTTTTCTCCCATACAGCTTTGCAAAAAAAAATGTCTGTTTTGGTTAGTGGTTAAACTGCAAAAAGAAATTGCAAAAATCACAGTGAGTTAATCCAAAATAATACATTTACTTCCCACAAAGGTCCTTCTCAAATTCATGAAATTGATTTAAATATATTGCTCATCCATTAGTTTCCTGTTTGTGGAACACTTTACTTATTAACTATTGGTAGTAATTAATGGATATTTATGATAATAACAGTTCAAAGTTAGTGTTAACATCTGCTACATCACTTTAAATCAAAAATACCAAAGCTGTTGTTGGAATGCCTTCAGAAGTAAAGACATCACTTCTTTAGAATTACTACAGGATGCATTTTTTAAGCCAGGGCCTTTGTCAGAGCTGAGCAAACCAGTTCCCAGTTGGCTACTGGAGTATGCTACAGACTGCTGGTAAATGAGGCATCAATCAAGAATAAACCACAGAAGTTATCTCAGGAATAATGTCAAACAACAAAGACATTTCTGACCATTTTCAGCTCCTTGCTTACAACCCCTGTATGGAAAATGTTACTAAATTCATCAAATAAGCAACTCGCTATCCACTCTGGCTATTGCTGGAACAGCTCTTTACTGATATTTTGAACTTTTTTGCTTGCCTTTGATTTCTTTTTACCTTTGCCATTTTCCTTACCCTCTAAGATGTGCAATTTCCACTCCTGACCTCTGGCTTGACCAGCAGAGGAGAGCTACTCCTCCTCGTTCATTGCAGCTTCCCTAACGCACAGAGCAGGAGATTGAAAACCAGACTTAGTTCCCATTCCCAAGAGTGGTACATGGTGTAAGGTTGGACTGGATGATCTTGGAGGTCTTTTCCAGCCTTATTGATTCTGTGATTCTATGATTCTGAGACTGAGCAGACATATAAACCCCTGTATTTGCAGTGACAATGTTGTTCTGCTCCTCCCTCCCCTGGCATGCGAGGTTTCAGTCAGATGATGATTTGTGAGCACGTTGGCACAGTTTAATAAGTTTCTCCCTCCCAGCAGAGGCAATAACTACATGGACACTGACAGCTGGGCTTGCAGGAGGAGGGTTAAGACAACACCTTTGGCTTTGCAGGGAGCAACTGCAGCTCAGCTGAGCAAACAGCGAGGGGCAGCTGGGAGGTGCGTGGGCTTTCACAACCGAGTGACTCCAATCCAAGGGACCTGTCTGCAAAGAAGCTGAAGAAATCATTTCTTACATAATTATCTGCTCAAAGTGTAGCTGTCAAGAGAGCACAGCAGCTCCTTACACGGGAGCCAGAGAAGGCTCTGGGGGAGATACGGTACCGGTGATGGTGAGCTGCATGGCACTCGAGGTGAAGCCAAAGGGGTTCCTTGCTATGCACTCGTATCTGCCCTGGTCAGCCACACCCAGGTCCTGAATGGAGAGGGTCCCGTCCTGGCTGATGTGGAACTTGCCACTCTCTGTGATCTGGATGCCCTCCTGTTGCACCAGCAAAAGACAGAAACTGTGTCAGAGCACGGAGAGCTTCCCAACAGCCCAGCCCTCAGCCTGCTCAGCAAACCCAGCGATGGATGCGATGAACGGATGTGGCCACCAGATGTTAGCATTGCTCTTCCAGAGAAACCAAAAGAAGTCCAAGGACACTTGTTCCTGATGGGACCCAGGGTGAGGAGATCCCTGCTCAGCTCCTTCCCCTGGCCAAGCCCAGGATCCCCACAGGGCACAGACACCCCACACACACAGGCACCCCACAGAGATGGGCTGGCTGGAACAAGCCCCAGGCCCTGATGCCCTCGCAGAAGTTTCATGGCACAGAATTCAGTTTTCAGTTTTAGGACAACCTAAAACTGATGGATTTTTGCTGGCCTCGAGCTGCAGATCCCAGATTTTGCTGGCTCTGACAGCATCACTCAAACCCAGTCTCTCAGCCTGCTTGGTGACAGAAGTGACTTTAGGTTTTACTTTTTTATTCTCCTGCTTCTTAACATCTTTCTGCTGCCCTGCCACAACCTAGTGCTTGCTCTGCTGCTCTCTCAAGTTCTTTCCTTCTACTCCCACTGTTAGTTGAGTCCACAGAAAGCTGCAAATTCACCTCCCACCAGACTTCTCTGGGATAAGTGTGGCTCAAGCATTTTCTGTGCCTGACTGTGCTCAAAGGAAGGGCAGGTAACAAGGGAGGTCCCAAGTGTTGTACTACAGCACAGCAGGAAAAAAGTCAGAAGAACTTCATCTACTGAATTTGCCAGGCTGCTGTGTGATTTTGAGGAATCACGGTTTTGCCCCATCAAAGGATCATCAACCAGGATCATCCAATACCATCAGCAGGAAACCTGGATATAAGGAAAAACTTTCGATTTAGAAAAAAAATCAATTTTCAGTTTGTTTGGTTTTTTTTTTCAGAGATGGCCAATCAACTATTTATAACATCCCGGAATGTCACTGGCTTCAAGTGACTCTTCTGGAAGGAAGAACAGGACAATATTTGCTGCAAGGCTTTGGGCCTGAGAAACTGCAATATTCTCTTAAATACCCCAAATCAGTGGAAATGTTGGTCTTTATCCATGTGTATTGCAAAACTAATGAAGCTGGGAGAGGTGTTGAAGGAGACAGATGTTTAATTTTCCCGCAGGGGAGCTGTCCCTCTCCCCAGGGGTGTGAAATCCTCGCATACCTTGACCCAGGTTATGGTGGGCCGAGGGTCTCCCTGGGCAGTGCAGGAAATGGCAACGTCCTGGCCTGTCTCTGCCACCAGATCTTGGGGGGGATGAAGGAACACGGGGATCACTGTGCAACACAGGGGAAAAAGAAATGCATCAAGGAAAACAGAGAAATCTGTGTGTAAAGAAAACACCTCAGCACGGGAAAAGCAGAGCTGCCGAGCTGCTGCTCTCGCCAGGGCTCTGCAGAGGGGCAGCAGCTCACCCCGTGCTCTCTGTCTCGCTACCAAGCTCTCTGTTCATTAATTTATGTAATTTATGTTCATTATTTTCTGCTCCTTTGGGTTCCTACTTGGGGCAATTACACAGGAATGTGCTGCATCATTTAAAAGACTTAATTCAAAGGCTTTCTAGAAAAGATGCTCCAGCTGAAACAGCGATCATGACTTGTTTCAGGAATTATCAGATAAGGCTCTCTTGAAGTGTTACTCAGGCCAGATTAAGTAATTATATTGATCTTGCTGGTCTTAAAATATTCTGTGAGTTCTGTGCGTGAAGCTTCGTTAATTTCATGCTTCTAGAGAGCTTCCTTCCCTCTACTCTGCCATTAAAAAAACCCTGCCCTGTTTGTGAACAAGAAGGGAAGTTTCCTTATTTAGAAAAATAATTTATAAGGGAAAAAAAAAAAATAAAGCAAAAGCTTTAAAAAATTTTAAAAAAATATATTAAGCTTTAATAAGGCAAAAGCATGTGATATGTTTTACAGAGTCGTGATTTTAGAAAACCTAAATTTATGTTGAACCTATGACCTGGTAGGTAACGTTTAATATAAATGTATCTAGAGCCAGAGCTAAATGTTTGCTAGAAGAAAACATGTTTTGCAGAATATTTTGTTTGAAAAAGAATTTTACAATTAATTCTATAGGAACGACAAAATTTTTAAATTGAAAAAGATATATATTAGTAAGAATTCAATTAATACACTTTTTTTAGCAAATTACCCAGTTTTTCCTTTGCCGAAGCAATTCTCTCCATGACAACTCCCAAGCTGCAGCAGTTTATTTACATTAACAAACCTCGGCACTCTGGAAACCTCTCTAACATTTCCCAGCAGCTGATGGAGCCCTCATGGCCGGATGTCTGCTCCCAGGGAAGAGCAAAATCCCACCCCATAGGAAAGGGGGCAGCTCCCGGCCTGCTCCGAGGGTTATTTACCACAGCACCGAATTAATGGCGCACCTCTGCCAGCCCCTTGAGCCCAGCTCACCTCGCGGGGTCACCGAGAGCTGCACCGGCAGGCTCCTGACGCCGATGGCACTGATGGCGTGGCACTCGTACTGCCCGTGGTCGTGCAGGGCCACCCGCCCCACGCGCAGGGTGCCCGTGGACAGGACGCTGTGCCGCCGGTCACTGGGCAGGGGCCCACCTGGGCAAAGGAGAGGCTCGTTAATTCCCTGGCACAGCCCTCAGACCGTCCGTGCCAACGTGGTTTTTGCATTTGTGTGTTACTCGTATCTGTTCGCGCCTCTGAAGGCTGGTTTTGTACAGTTACATGGTTTCCTCACTCCAGCACTTTTCCTATCAGACAAACGAATTCCTGAGGGCCAGTTCTGATCTTGCTTCCTACGGGAATCAAGGACAAGACACCTCTCCAAGACACTTCCTCGTGTATTAGACATAAACAACCACCAAGGAGCGGGGCTTCAGAAGGGGTTGAACCAAGAGGGGGAATAACTTCATTACCTGCGTTTCTAATTGGGGATTCTTGTCAATTATGCTAATTTGCTGAACTTATAAAACTGTAATTGCCCTGTGTCACATGTGCTTCGACATCTGTGCATTTTCTACGCGTTTTCAGTCTGCGTTTTCTCATATTTGCACCTGGAGGCCTCCAATTAAAGACCTGCTTTTATATTTTTTCCTACATTAATATTGTCCAAAAAGTGTGTTGTTTTGTTTCTAGATTTGGAAGGCATCACCATCACTGGAGGGGTCTGTGTGATAGTCACACATTTCATTTTCCTCCCAACATCAATCACCCTGAAACACCACCTTTATACACTGAGTTGTCTGATCAGCTGCAAAGAGCTGGAACCCCATTCTTTCCCCTTAAGTCATTTCTTAGTGGAACCTGCAGACTTTTTTGACCTCTGATGGATAGCAAATCACTCTTCAATTATCCAAACTTCCATCAAATAAATGAGAACATTTAGCATTGTCTTTCTAAGTTTGTTAGTCTAATTTTCTCGTTTGGAAGCTAATGTTTCAATATTTTCTCTATTTCAGGAGAAAAGCTGAAAACTAAACTGCTTTAATAAACTCAAATAAAATTATCAAAACTTGTCAGGTTAGCAACTTTTTTTTAATCTATATTCCATTTTCCTCCATTTATTCATCCTCTATTTATTCATCTGAAATACCAAAATCCCCCACGCTCTCAAGAGTGGCTTGGAGATGAGCAATGCTCCATCACTTGCCCTCCTCTTGTCTTGCTTTTAGCATGTGAAAGCACTGTAAAGCTTGGTTAATTTTTTATTTATGGAGCGCTGAGTGCAAACCTGGTTACAAAGCATTTATGAACCTTACTTCTTGTCACTGTGGTCCTTTCCACGTGCCTAAGATATATTTATGTATTTTTTTAGTGGAGGCAAACAGGTTAAGGGAGATGGAGAACATGCTGGCAGAGCAGAATTTCAGCTGGTCCTTCTTAACTCCATGTCAGGGCCATTGCTGTGGAAGATGGAACACAATACCCACAACCTCTCCACAGCACTAAACCATTAATTACGGCTTGTGAAGCATAAGGAAAAGTTGGAGGACCTCTGGGCCAAGCATTATTGGCTTCTGTCCCAGAAAGTGCTGGATGAGATCAGTTCAGTGGAGCCAGAGCTAACAATTATTTGAGACTTTAAAAGTTCACCACCACCTGTTGTCCCAAAATCCTTTTTCCTAAGCTAAGAGAAAACTCTGAAGTGTGTCAGTGAATGGTGCCCTTCTGCACCATGTAGCTCCCCAAGGGCAGCAAAACGGGACAATGACACAGAGTTGGTATGTGGGGGTACTGCAAAGGGAAGTGGTGGAATCATCATCCCCAAAAGTGTTAAAAAAAAAAAGTAGATTTGGCATTTAGGGACATGGTTTAGTGGTGAACATGGCAGTGTTGGGTTAAAGGTCAGACTTCATGATCTTAGAGGTCTTTTCCCACTCAAACAATTCTGTGATTGATATCCACTGATCTGGAGTGTCCAGACCTTGCCTTTTCAGAGAAGGTGGGACGCCACTGCAGGAAGAAATGTGAGGCTTTCCATGGGTTTCATGCTGATGAAAACCATCACACTCCTTCCTTGCGACAGAGACCCAAGAGACTCCTTCCTCAGTGCTGAACACCATCCTTGGAGATCTACAACATCCCTCCTAGTGGGACTGGGTCTGTCCTGTGCCACCACTGCAAGTCACCACCCTGGACCAGCAGCTCAGATGTTCCCACCCACACCCCGTGGATGATGGCATAGCAGAGAGAAACCACGAGTCAAGTGAGGCAGTACCTGCCCTTGTCCAGGTGATCACTGGTGGAGGGTGACCCTCAGCAGAGCAGGGGAAATCCACGCTTTGCCCCTCAGTTACTGTCTGATCAGTGGGAATGACGAGAAACCTGGGAGAATCTGGAAGGGAAAGCAATGACTGAGCAGCAGGAAACACTCAGGCAGCAAACTCAGGGAGCTCATGGGAGCAGAACTGGTGACAAGACTCACATGTACCCTGCTGAACAAACACTGTGTCCCAGAAACATCACAGAACCTTCACAGGATCAGCCTGGGGCCCCTCACCTTGCACTATGATCCTTGCTGTGGCCTGGATGGAGCCCTCGGAGTTGCTGGCATTGCAGTTGTACTGCCCCTGGTCCAAGAAGGTGACGTTCTGTATGAAGAGCCCTCCAGAGCTGGTGATGGTGAAACGGGAATCCTGTGGCAAAGGAGAGCCCGTGCCAAGGGTCCAGCTGATGCGAGGGTGGGGGTGCCCAGAGACCCCACACTCCAGGGTGACACTTTCCCCAATCAGCACTTCAGTGTTCTGTGGCTGAATCACAAAAGTGGGCTTGGCTGGAAGGAAAAGAGAGCTTCAGGAACCAGCTCTGCTGCCTGCTCACTGATGGGCAAAAGTTTCTTGGAGTCCTCTGCAACCCAGCAACCCACCCTGGTTCTTCTCTGACATCCAAATCCTCTCTGTGAGCAATGCCCCCACATCACCTTCCTACCACCTCCTCACACCCACTCACTCAGTTCTGGAGCAAGCCCATGCCCGTGTCCCCTTCACCCTTGTGCTGCAGAATTCATCCCAGGCTTCAAACTCCCTCCCGAGTCCCAAATTACCTTCCATCTCTAGGTACCCCTCTTCCCAGTCCATTGGGAACCCCTTGAGCTCAGGCCTCACTTGGCTGTCAGCCACCCTCTCCCCCAGCACACCAGGAACATCCTGGCACATACAAAGCTGGGACTGACTCTGATTTAGCTCCACTCCCATCCACAACCCCAGCTGGGTCGTCAAGGGGTGCACAAAGCTCAATTACATGGGGTGCCAAAATAGCGCAGCACGACCTCCTGTGTCTTGACCTCCCCAGCCACGTTCTTGGCCATGCACTGGTAGACGCCTTTGTCTGACTCCTTGGTGTTCTGGATCATCAAGGTACCATCTTGCAACAGGTTCAGGCGGTTGTCATCTTTCATGTCAATCTTATTACTGAAAAAAACAGCCACAAACAGGCAAAATCTGAAAGGAATAAAGGCTGGTGGTTCCCCCTGGGGCGATCTGGGGGCTGTGCACTGCAGCAAGTTGGTGTTTCTTGGAGCTATTCTGAGACCTCATGAAATTCGCAGCAAGAGTTCTGATTCACAGCTCTGAACTGCAGCTCCAGCTCTGATTTGCTCCCTGGGTGAGCTGCTTTTTCTCTCCCCACTGCTTACACAGGACATTTGCAGCCCATCAGGAGAGCACTCTGTTCCCATGTCACAGCATCACTGCCATTGTCAGGGCGTCCTGGCCCGGGAAGCCTGTTCTCCTTACTCACTAAGTGCAAATTTAACAATGAATTAATATTGTTCTTGTGTGCAGCCATTGCTGTTCAAACTCAAGGCTCAAAGGCCTCAGAGGAGCAAAAAGCTCTGAGAGGTCACCATGGGACCCCAACACAGCTTGGACTCCAACCCAGCCCAAGAGCTGTGAAACATCTTCCTTCTTTCTGCCATGACCTGCAACTCCGGGATCCCAGCCCGTGGCAGACGGTCCCAGTGCTGGCTCCCATTTGTCCCAGCATGAAGGAATCTTGGATGGCTGCAGATGATGGAAAGGGAAGGAGGGACCTCTCTCCCCCTAGGACAAAGGCTGAACCCACTGTGCAATCTAATCTGCTTGCTGGGCATTTATTTAATTCCCCTGGTGTCTCCTCACTCCAGTCATATCTCGTTTGTGGAACACTTATTACCATTACCCTTCTTTACAATGCTGTCTTTGGGAGCCTGCCAGCATTTCCCTAACAAAACCTTCCTTCCAAAGGGACTTAACTCAGCCATAAACTTTTGCTCTGGGCTGAAACTCTGCCTGGTGGGGGGTTTGCTGAAGAAGCACACATTGATCATTTTTATTAATAACCGAGCCCTGTTCAGGCTCCACCAGACAAGAAGCTCGTAAAGCAGCAAAGCAGCTTCACTTCCACAGTGGGCAACTGCCTGAGCACAGAATATTTTATTGTGTATTTCCCAGCATTTCCCAGAACACTCTGGCATCTAGCACATAACCTATACACGAATTTGCAAATTCTGTCTTTCAGTGGAGCACAGCGATTTTTCCCTTCGGAAAGAAACCTCATACCTAGCACGATCAGCCTTTAGTGAGAAGCATTTCAGCAGTTAACAAATGGCAAGCATGGTGGCTGAGAGCAACATGAAACACTCATTTTATTTTTTTTCCTGATCAAAAGACAATTGCTTTCAGCCTGCAGAGTATGTTTATAGGAAAGTTATAAGCTCTTGGAATCCATTACAAACGCAGATGAAATGCTTCAAATGCAGATGAAAACATCACTTGGATTACGTGGTCACCAGAGAATGCTGTTAAAAGGAAGGTAAATATAACCCATGAAATAACCATTTCTTTTTTCTTCTTTTTTTTAACATTGTGTGAAACAGCTTTTGCAATTACAGGCAGGCACTGAAGAGCTCAGTGCTTGAAAACCTCTGCCACCCCAGGGCTCCTTGCGTGTGACTTACTTGTTGTGCAGCCAAATAATGGCAGGCTTTGGGTTGCCTTCTGCCCTGCAGGTGAAATAAACTGTGTTTCCCAAGAGCACATCAACGTCGTGGGGTTCTGAGGTTATTCGAGGCCTCTCTGCAAAACACCATTTGAACAAAACCCAGTCCAAAGCAGAACAAAAGTACCTGCAACCCATCTGGGGTATGTTAGGGCACAAAACACCCACCCTGCAATGCCACAAGAAACAGGCATCAGCAGAGCCCCAGGCACAGCAGCATCCACTCAGGGCCACCCCAAAACTCACCAACACCTGCAAATGTCATGAAGGAATAGCATAATTTCCTGAATGCACTAAAAGCCCTGGGGGTTGCTGCTGTTCCTATTCCCAGTATGTTGGGCAGAGGATCAGCTCCCACAGGCCTGACTGTACAGTGGTTCATTACAGAGCTGGACCCTGTCTCCTCCCAAATAAGCAAAGAAGTCAGTAGCATCCTCATTTAGGTTGTTTTTCTGCCCTTGGCAGCCTGCAGCTTCCTGCTCCACCTGAACACAGAGCCAGCTCCCTGCAAACCACATCATTTCCCTCCCAACAGGATTTCATTCATTATGGTCCTAATTCATCATCCTATGCCTATCCAGCCAAGCCTTTCACTGTGTGCTTCACTTTGAGATGTACTCAAGCACCAAGCAAGTTAAACATTGAAAGGATGTGCTAAAATAGGGAGCAATTTATGGACAAGCCCTGGAGTGCTTGATCTTGATTCAGCAAAAAGCTTATCCATTTCACAATCTGCATGCTCACCAGTAATCCAGTAAAACCAGCTGGATTATTCCTAAAATTGAGAATCTGCCTCCTCCACTGGAAGGTCAGTGTCCTCATTCCTCAGACCACAAGTAAATGGCTCAGAAAAAAAATCCCAAAGGCAAACCCAGCAGAGCCCAAACCCAGCAGAGCCCAAACCCAGCAGAGCCCCACAGTACAGACGCTGACCCAGGGCAGATTTGCCCCCCTGGCTCACAGCTGCTCAAAGCCATGGGTTAATGGTACCAGCAGCTTTCAGACTGACTCAGATATCAGCCACCTGCATGGGTAGAGCTTTGTGTTGAACTCTGTATCATTTGTCTTCCCAGCTGGCACACCACCGGAGTGGAAGCCAAATGCCAGCAAAATCTTCCCACCAGGTGCTCTGGCTGATTTGACAGAAACCCCGCTGTGTGCCCATGCCTAAAGCAGAACACATTTGCTCTAACAGCTGTACTGTGGCACTGGGAGTGTGTTGGGGACAGCTTGTTGTTTGCCCAACGTGTCCCCAGCTGCTTTCCCTAGGCCCTTCTTATCCCCTCTCCCTTGAGGTCACAGACCTGTTTATGCCAACTCAACTCTTTGCATGGCTGTGCCTTAAATTAAGCTGTGAAATGGTCAAGACTTTTTACAAAAACAAGCTGAATTCAACGCAGAGCTCCTCAAAATCCAGCTGAGCTCACACATTTGGCTCACAGCAGGGCCATGCACAGCTGGACTGGCATATTCAGGAGGGATGCTAACAGCCAGCCCATGTGGGTGGGAATTTCTCAAACTAACTCTACCAGCAGCACCTCTACCATGGAACTACACCCAGTGCTTGTGCCAACTTCCACTTAAAAATCCGTGTCTTAACTGACCTCCATTTAAAAATCAGAGCTTTGTCTTTTTCTGTATGAAATAATTAATTATAGGATTTTTCAGAACAAATCCTAATTTAAAATTCTACATTTAAAGAATAACAGCCAAACAAAAGCCATCGGTTACAGCACAGTCAAGCAAAGCATTCAGCTACATATCTACTATGCTCCCCCTCAGGTGTCCAGTTGTGTTTCCAGTCACTGCAGCTCTCCCAGTGCTCCCCTTCTGTTCAGCCTAATGTGGGCTATTTCCTCTGGTTCCTGGTTTAGCCACTGTTGCAGCAGATCCTTTACCAGCCCTACTCTATGCAAAAAGCCAAGACAACACCCAGCAGCCAAAACTGAGCTGCCTCCAACACCTCTGAGAATGCCAGCTTCCTCCTGCAGCCCCACTGGGATTTTCCCATTCCAGCAGGGAAGGAGGGAGAAATCAGGACGCCAGCAGAGAGAAGAGGGAGGCAAAGGGATGGAGGAAGCAATTCCTAGGGCAAAGCCCAGCTCCAGGGGCTGGGTGTGGCCAGTGGAGGGGTTTGACCTCGCTCACCACAGTTGAACTCCTGGGCGGTCAAGGTGACGATGGAGCGGCCGTGCAGGTCCCGCGGGGCCTCGCAGGTGGCAGCGGTCTGGATGCTGCCCTGCTCTGCATACTTCTGCAGCAGCTCTGCCAGCCACAGCAGGTCACAGTCACACAGCAGGGAGTTGGAGTCCAGCCTCCTGCAACAGCCAGGAAAAGGCAGCTCAGGCCCAGCCTGCAGCTGCTGTGCAGGAGGGGAACAGTCCTCCAGAGTGAGGGGTCACTTGGGTGGTTTGCCCTGCATGTGGTTACATCCCAAGTGAAAATCTGAGATATCTCACTGTCTCGATGGTTAACTAGGATGCTTGACCAAGCAGAAGGATTTAATGGTAAAACCAATGTTACCATCAGCCATGCCAGTTTCCAATAGAAATTATTCAGTTAAACTGCATCATGCATCTTTGGACTAATTGAGACACTGAAATAATGGGTTTTACCCTGGGATGGAGATTTCAACCTTTACTGAATTCTGTAAGAACTGCCTCTGTTACAGCTTTTTCTTCTAGCTCCACAAAAACCTCCCCCTTGATTTATGAGTAGATGGGATCAGTCCCTTTCTGTAACCAGCTGTGAGGGGTTGCAGCATTTTCGCACAACTGGAAGAACTTTTATCACTGCAACACAAGCCTGAACCATGGCAAATGAAGCTCCAGTGACCTCCCAGTGCCCCCAGCCTCTTCCCTGCCCTGACCTCATTCTTACAAGCAGTGCTATCCATGAGGATAAATAAGGACTACAGGTGGATTAGTTTGTGCCTCTTTCCCCACTGACAGTTTTACAGTCGATGGGTCTGAGCCATCCAAAAGAAAAAAAAACACATGGAAGAAAAATCTAACACTTTCAGGGTCACATATTTGAGAATGTGAGATTTCACACAGGGCCACAACTGAGTATTTTATAGACACCCCAGCTTTTTCTCTGGCACCTACAGAAGGCATTTCACAAGATATTCCCTGTTAAAGAGAAGCGAAGCATTTTACCTGCTTGCAGAAACCACTGAGGGCTGCAGTGAGAAATACATTATTTTACTGTACTTGAAAATCATGGCAGAACACCAAAATTCTTTACTTTTTGCATTTTTTTTCCCCCCAAACACATCGTAGAATTTATTTCCAGAGATCATAAAACCAAAGCAAGAAAGAAGTAAGCTTAAGAGACAGACAGGTTATGTGGGAATAGCGCCCTGGGGAATTCCTGCATTGAAAGAGAATCATGCCCCTTGGCACGCCTCTGACTAATTTCAATTTAGAAAAGAAGCATTCTCTTTTATGACTATGATTTTTCTTTCCATGTTAGATACTGATCTACAGACATGTTCAAGGTCATATCCGTGACCTGGACTTTCTACATTTTTCAAGGATGTTTTATGGGCTCAAACTGTTGTGAAGACTTTCCAGGAACGTTCATTCCTGTGGCATTATTAAGCTGTAAGCTGATTATAATTAGACACCAGCATAAAGAAACTTCTAACTCCTTAAATAAGCTTTCAGGTCCAATCAAAACTGTTTTATAAACTTAGCAGTGGCCTTAGAAGTGCAACAACTAAAAGCTTTGCCAACCAGGCACATTCTTCCTCAGGTCCTGCCCATGTGATTGAAGATAAACAAGTCCTCTTTGCAGACAATGTTTTTTACTTACAGCCGTTTGAGGGACTCCAGTTGAGAGAACGTCCCTGGATGAATCCTGGAAATCTTGTTGTTGTGCAAGAATCTGCAGTGGGAGAAGCCGTGCCACAACATTATTCAGTATTTGCACTGTGAGGATGATAATACCCCAGGTCACAACTCGGTTTCAGTGTAAAGGCTGCTCATCAAGATGGAGCTCAGCTTTTAAATGCCATGTTTGTTTCCATGAGCTGGAGGGATTTCATCCCGCGGTGGGTGTGATGTAATACAGCAAAGCCGAGAGCAGGTGTGGGCTGGAAACAGTGACTCAGGATGTGATGGAACAGGTTTAAACTGGACCCTTCCAGTTTCTCTGCAAAGGGGGGGAGAAAGGGCACAAAATCCCCTCAGACTGGACCCCCCCTCTGTTTTCTGGGCCTGGGTCAGCCCCATTAAGAAGGGACCTTCTCCTTCCCCTGTGCAGATGATGGGACAATTTTACAGGGGCAGCCACTGGCGTTAGACTGCTCGCACCTTAGATTCAGTGTTTAACCCAAATCCATGAGCAGATCTAATCCAGACAACAGCCACCTAAACTGGGCTTATCTCTGAACAAAACTGAGGCAAATTCTCACTTCCAGAATCTTAGCACACACATAAAAGTCCCCAGGTCTTAGGGAAAAACCCTGATTGTGCTAAAATGCATCAGTGGGGACCAAGAGGGGATAATTAACTCCCCATTCCCTAATGGTGGGGGAATTTACTTATATTGGTTACATCTAAAACTCGTAAGGGACTATTGATAAAAGACATGAAGCAATTTCGGTAGGTGGTGAAACAGGAGAGAACACAAAAGCAGCACAGCTCGAGTGCAAATGCCTGCACACACACGTGTGCACCACAGCTCAGCCTGGTCGCCCAGATTGGAGGCTGAAAAACCTTCCTTTAAAATTTAAATCCAGAATTTTTGTTGGATCCAATACAGTGACTGAGATCAGCTGTGTACTGATCCAGGTCTGAATTTTCCTAAGGGTGTGGCATCCCACAATTTTATTTCCTTGGCATGTATGGATATAAGGCACATTTCCACACAACCTAGAAAAGTCTGCTGGTTTCTCCATGGAGTGGGAACCACACATGGACTGTTGTGCTGGGGGCTCCATTACTGCTAGAAGCAATCCTGGGGACCAGGAGACTCCATTTCCTTACTGCTTTCAAGAGGGATGTGTGTTTTTCTTGTTAGACTTTCTTCTGACTTTATCCCTTTTCCACCCCCTTTTTTTTTTGCTCGCTCTGCCCAACAGTGACTAATGTTGCTGACCTTATGCTCAGAGTAAAATTTCACTTGGCTTGACCCGCTGCAGGACTTTCTGCAGATTTACTCCTATTTAGATGGAAACCTGAACAGAACATAAAATGGGAAATTCCCTTCACATCCTCAGTCACCCTCCTACTCGGCAATTATGTAAATTCTCTTTATTTAAAGAAGTTTCTTTTTGCATTTTGAAGATCACACTCCATGCTACCAAAACTGCTACACTAAATACAGGGGTATTCCTCCTCCTCTTCACCCTCTTAGTCCCAAGAAATATCCCATCTTTACTCACAGCCTTTCAAGTTTTGGCAGGTCACTAAAAGTCTCCAGCTCTAGACTTTCCAGGTTGTTGAAATGCAGGTACCTGTGAGACAGAAATCACACAGAAATCACACACAGATTGCAATTTAAGAGACAGATCTTCCCAGATCACTCCACCAGTGCCCCCCAGCTGGTCACCACTCATCTCAGGGCAGGTGTTGAGAAGCCAGAATCCACTTCAGTGTCTCCAGTTTCCACATGCAAACACAGTAGCCAACATGGCTTTTCTGCAAATACAGACTAATATTTTCAGTTCCACTAAAATCCAAAGTGTGACCTGCCACTCCAGAGGCCTGGGGATCCTCCTGCCTGTCCCAGGTCACCCCTTGTCATCGAGAAAAGAAACCTGGTGCCTGCAGAGCAACTCACCACAATACCTGAGCCTCCCTGGGACATTCACCAGCACAACTGACACATTCCTGACTTTTAGATGGGTTTTGCACAATGCCCTAATTGCTTAAACTGTTCCCCTTTATTTTACACAGGCATAAATTTCACAGCAGGCACAGATTAATCACAGATCTACAAATACTCATTCTGCTATTGTAGCTGACTGCACTGAGAAATAATTGCCTAAGCCTCCACATGGCTGTTTGATTTGTAATGGAAGGAGTCATGATAAATGGTCCAGTATCAGAGCACAGACTGGGAGAGGGTGACTCAGATTCTGCACTGGGGGGTCACAGTGGGGAAGACAGGGACAGGCTCTAATCAGTCTCAGATGTCTGCTGAGATTGCTTTGGACCTTGAGGAAAGCATCTGAGCCTGTCCATCAATCGGGTTACACTTTTTCTTGAAAAGCTGGCTTGTGGGGGACAGGAAGATGGGGTAGGATTTGAGCAAAGCTAATTCTTTTGGAGCTAAGCCTGCCTGGGATTGAAAACAGATGGGACTTTCAGCGGGTTGTTTGTTGGTTTTGAGGGTTTGTTGGTTTTGTTTTTTCCTTTTATTCGTGACATCAAGTCTGGAACGCTCACTGCTGAAATATCCCTGTGGGCAGCATCAGCTCTCTAAGCTCAGCTTAGAGCCAGTTTCAGCTTCCTCAGTTTTCTCCCAGGCATCCTATCTGAGCTGGCTGATGAAAAACCACATTGTCCACAAGCCTGGTGGCACACCTATTGTTAGGATTGCCTGAAACTTCCAATTATGCTCTGTCCTCTTGTGCTGTCAAACTGGAGAACAAGCTGGATCCTATTCCTTTTACAGCAAAATCCTTGGTTGCATTCCAGCCCTATAAACGCTGCGGCTGGGAACAATTCAGGAGTTAGACCAGCTTCACCTTTGGTCCCTGTTCTCCAGTGATGCAAGTAATTCCTATATTTCAATTATTCAGGAAGAATAAAACATTAGGAAGAAATTCTTCCCTGTGAGGGTGCTGAAGCCCTGGCACAGGGTGCCCAGAGAATCTGTGGCTGCCCCATCCCTGGAAGTGTCCAAGGCCAGGTTGGACTGGGCTGGGAGCAGCCCGGGATGGTGAAAGGTGTCCCTGCCCATGGCAGGGGGTGGAATGAGATGAGCTCCAAGATCCTTTCCAAGCCAAACCATTCCACCTATCTATGATTCAAATATCCAAGCTCACACTCTCTCCACCAGTCCCAAGTAAGAAAAACCCAATCCCAGTTTAGGAAGACACTTCAGAAGAGTCAGACCTCAGTCTGCCCATCTCACCTCGAGCGTGGTGCACTAAGAGTCAAAAAACAAAACTTCTTTGAATAAACAGCGGTTTTGCCCTACACAGAAGGGGAGCAACTGGGGACTGTTGGAGTGTCACTGTGATGGGCTCCAGCTGCCAGGAAAACACACGAGGCTCCCTCCATCCCAGGCTCAGCACAGAGTGCCAGGCAGCTTGGGGCAAGGTCATTACAGTGTTTGTTTGGATCCATCCTCTTACCCCATTGCAATCTCCAGGTGCTTCGCAGCATGGCAGCACCACCACCCTGGCAGCTCCCAGGAATACCTGGCTGCCCCAGCTCCCAGCTGGCACTTCATCCACTCATTCCCAGAGCAGAGCTTTGGATGAGAGAGGAACTCAACCAGCACCCCCAGTGTAAATGAAGGACCAGATCTGACTCTCTGCTCGAGGAATCCCCAGACACAAACGCAGCAGAGCAGCTGCTTTCTGCCTCCAGCCCTCCTGCAGACCCCTCTCTCCTCCCACCATAAGGTCCTTGGAAATAAAGGCCATCAGAAGCACAGCTGGGTTCTTCCTACGCTCCAGAGGTTTACGGGCAGGAGAAAACAAATGGAATATCAGTAGGAAGAGACCTCAGTACTAACTAACCAAAACCAATACTCAGAACAGCTGTTTTCAAATGAACCCAGTGTAGTCTGGCAAATCTGGATGATAAAAGAGCAGAAGCTTCATCCTACCCCTCACTAAGTGCCTGCTGCTCTCCAGGCCTGGGAACACAGCACACAAAGAAGGCTCATCTGTACTTACAGCTGCTCCAGGGAACGGAGCCCGTGGAAGGCATGTTGCTGGATGCTCTGAATTTCATTTTTATAAAGGTAGCTTTCAAAAGGAGAGAAAGGAAACAGCATTAGGCCAACTAAGCAGCAGGTGTGTTCTAAAAAGTCAAAGCAAACAGCAATGACCCTCAACCCAAAGCAGAACTTGCTGCCTGGATCCAAGGGCAATGTTTTGTAGCTCTGACACTGAACTCCAAACACACAATAAGTCCTTGACTGGCAAATATTAAAAGTGGGTTGTTAGATTTTAAAGAGGTTAAGAAATTACTGAGCTACCAACTCACAGGTATTTCAGGTTCTCCAGATCTTCAAAGGATCTTCTCACGATTTGTTTTATCTGGTTATTGTTCAGCAGCCTGTTCAAATCAAGAAAGAAAAAAGCAACTGGTGAATTCAGCACGTGTGAGATTTGTGCCATTTCTGTTCTTGGAAAATGAAAAATCCTGAGCCCAGTATTTTTCACTGAAAAAATCCTGAGCCCAGGAGTCACAGAATTTAAGATTTAATGGGGTTAGCAAGTCAGAGTTTGGGTACTCACACCAGCCAAGGCAGTGAGAAGGTTTCTCACCCAGAGGTGCCAAACACTTCCAATATTGCAGTGTTCAAAGTATTTTCCTTACCTTTTGCCACAGTTTTCACCACAAAGTGACAATTTTGTCCAGGAAAGGGATGAAGGGATGGGAGACAGGCAGAAAGAAGCAAAGGGGAGCGAGACATTAAATCATTGCTGCCACTCTTGTACAACCACGATGGGTTTTGGAGGTGCCTGGTTGTGTTCAACAAGTGAGCAGGAGAGTGCAGAGCCAGTTTTTAAAAGTACAAATGCAGTTTAAAACACCAGTTCCCAGTGGAGTTATAGGAGCCAGAAAATGGTGATAGCTTTGCTCTAATCACTTTGTAATCAATACCTGCAAATGAGAAGGAAATAAATTCAAATTTGATTCCTGAGTCTGCTCAGGGACAATCTCTTTCGATCTCAGGAGCCTTGTGCCAGATTTTAATGCAAAACCTCTGGGCCACACGGCGCTGGAGAGCCACGTGTGACCTGTGTGTGCAGTTGCCATGACTGTGCGTGCAAGTGATGGCCGGTGCCAGTGACCAGAAAGAGCCCAGCCCTGTCAGAACCGCACTGTGCAGCAGCGTAACCACACAGCTGAGCCCTGCAGAGCTCTCCTGCAGCCCCTGCCAAGCCCAACACGGAGAAAACGCAATAAATCACTTATAAATAGCTCTCTAATACACAAAGTTTAGCTGTTCATCGCGGCTGCCCGGCCGCGCTCCCGTGGGTCTCGCGCTCTGTTATCCCACTGATGTTCAGCTCTGGCAAAGCTCAGAGCTGGGGGAGCTTCCAGAGCTGAATAGCCCAGAGCAAGGATTTCACCAGCCACAAAAATTTTTAAAATTCCTAAATGGAGTTGTGGGCAGAGAGGGAACCTGTGACTGTGTACTGCAAAGAAGCTTTTTTCTGGTGCTGTAGAAAAAACAGCAATTCCCTGTGCAAGCAGCCAGACCCTACAACGCTGGGTCACATTCAATACATGCACTGGATGTGCGTTTTACAAGTTGATTTTTGCCATAGCTCTGCTCCTCAGGAACGATCTGCCACCAGGCAGCAGGTGAGAAGACAGTTCAGCACTTTCCCAGCAGTAAAACTCAATCTTCTGCCCCACTTCTCTGGAGAAAAAAGAGCAGCCAGCCTCTGGCATTATGAGCCAAGGTCTCTTCCTGGGCAAAAACAGTTTGTGCAGGTAAAGGATGGAGAGAAAACATAGAGATGTGGAGAAATGGTAAAAAACTTGTGGGAAAAGAAGATGAAGGTAAAATCAAACACCTCAGGGATGACAGAAGAGATAAAGGATGTTGGAAGCACGCACGTGTGATGGCAGCTTCACAAGTTCTCTCCAGGCACCTGAGTTACACCAGCTTTCCACCGACTTGTTCTCGGCTGGAGAATTACACTGAGAGTCAAAAAAAGCATGTGAGAAACTGAAGAGCAAACAACTTTGGGAGTCAGGTAATAAGGTTGAGAAAACCCTCATTATCATGGATTTGACCATCCTCCCTGGATTAGCTGCCCTGATACCGCGGCTGTGGGTGCCACTGCCAAGACTGCACAGCCCCAGGACTGGGCAGCCTGGAGAGGTGAAGGCAGAGAAAGCTGGGAAGCTCCTGCACAGCTGGAAGCAAGGGCTCCACACACACGGCTGAGGTCGAACAGCCCGGCCTCACTCCTAAGGATGCAAAAATGATGTCAAGTCCTTGGAACACACGATCCTGCTCTGACAGCCAGCTGTGCTGAGTGGAAACACAGTCCCTGAGCATAAAAGTTTATTTGATGACTGAACACCCAAGGGCTGGAAATAACTGCCTGAGGCAGTGTGTGAGAGGGCTTTTGACTATTCACCCGCAGGACAAAGACAACACAGGCACCAGCCCTGCTTCCCTCCCTGCCCCTATCAGCCTTCATGTCTGGTCAGAGCAGGGCAAGGCAGCTCGTTCTCTGTTACCCGATCCTTGGCCCCACTTGTGAGCACACAGTGGGGCTGACAGACCAGTGCCAGCACCGCTGCGTGTGAGCGCCTGTCACAAAACTGGCACTGGCCATTGGCCTCCCAGGGGACAGGTGACAGTGACCAGGTGAGCAGGGCCACACCAACAGCCTGAGCAGCCCCACGCAGCACCACGGTCTGGAGCCCTTCACTGATTGTTATCTTGAATGCTCAGAGTTCAGACCAGGACTGATCTCCACTGGGATTTCAAATTGCATCATGTTGTCTGGCTGTGTTTTGGGGCTATTTAAAAGTATTATCCCAGTCTGTTTTCTTGTCTTGGCTATTTTGTACAGTTCAAGGGAGTGTAATCATTGACCCAGCCAAATAAGATGAATCCTGGAAGTTCAGATGGCAAGCAGCATACAGGGCTCTTATCTCATCGTCTGATACTTAAAAATTTGTTCATTGCCTGATTTAAGAATAAAAAGTGCATGGAAGAAGCCACCTCTGCTTCCTGTCTCAGGATTCCCCATTGTAATGGAAGGATAAGTCCTGGAAAACATTCGAAAGTGAGATAATTGATGAAGTCCATAATAGCCCACTTGCTCCAAAATGCTGCTTTCAGAGAAATCCTTGGACAAGGCAGCACATCTGGCTCCTAGGAAGGCTCTGGATGGCTCCTGCACAGCTGTCTGCTCCCTGACTCCTGCGCACTTCACCCAGGCAGAGAAGAGTGCACAATCCTGGCATGGCCTGGCTATCAGTCCCAGCTGCCATGCACAGCAAAAATGCCCAAATTGCTGCTACCCTTAGAGGGCTGAAAGCTGAGATCCCAGATCTGCTGTGAATAAATGCTCTGGCAGACAGAGGCTGGAAAGATCATTATCACTATCATTATCTTAAGCACACCCTGTAGCAAACCAGGCTAAATTAAAAGTATCAGAAGCACATTTCCTAGCAAAAGATGGGGCATTCCCCTTCATGCCCCATGAGTTGGACTCCACGTGAATAGGAGAACTCAATCACACAGGTTTTATTCCTGCAAAACTCTTCTGGGATGTTTGAGATATACAAGCACCCTGAGATCTGGCCCAGATTCACCAAGAGAACATTTTACATTCAGTTTCCTTTAGGTTTTATGTCCTGACTGCCTCTCCCTTCTCCTTCCCCACCCTCTCCAGGTTGCCAGGCACAGGCTTAAGTTGCATTAAATGAGTGCTTTTCTGTTTTGAAGAATGTATTAAATGATGTGACAGGACAGAATTCAGACTCAAACCATATTCTCTTTTCCTTTGACGATCCACATGCTACAGTCATTGTGACAAAACAGCTATTTTTTTCCTCACGCCATTAATAGAAATCATCATGTAATGTATTTAGAGGGGGAGAAAATGTGAGTTTTATGTTCAACCACACATTCCCCCTTGTTGACAGAATGATCTGGAATAGCCATTTCCCATATTTAAAGGAGAAACTTCTATTCTGAGATCCAAGCAGGCTCTGACATCCCCTCCTTGCTGGCAGGAACACATTCTGTCAAGCGTTACTGGAGGGTAAGAGACAGAAACTCCACGTTACTGCTTTGTTCACCCTGAGACTCTTCACAAGCAGCACCTAAAGCAGAGCTGCAGGGCTCACCAGAAGTGTTTTTGCTCTCACCTGAGCAGAAAGAGAAATATGATGTGAGCAGTGACAGGGCAAAGGGCCAGGCAGAGGCACAAGCAACGTGGTCTCCACAGAGTCCCTGTTCTCTGGGGTGCTCTTGTCCCAGGAAGAACAAAACACACACCTGGGGTGTTAAGAAACTTTGGTCCCTGGGTTGGGCATTTCCATGGATGGTGCTGGAGAGACCCAAGGAGCAGCAACCCTTTGGCTGTGGTTTGAAAATACAGCAATGAACCAGCTGGGTTGACAGGGCAGCACAGACCCCTGTAAGGAGAAGCCTCACAGGGCTGTCATCACCCACCCCCACCCTAAAATGACCCAGAGGAGCACAAACTGACAAGCAGTGAGAGGCTGTGCCTCACCACGGGCTCACAGTGTTTCCTCTCTCTCCCACAGCCCAGCACCTGCTCTGAGCTAATGCTGGCTTCAGCAATGCAGCAAGGGATGGCAAACTGCAGCAAAGCAGCTGTCCTGGAGCTGGGGGAGGTTTGTGGATGCCATTCAAGGGGGTTTTTTGCCTCACTGTCCTTGCTACCCTATTTTTTTTTTTTTTTTTTTTGCACCAAGGGGACATATTAAGAGTTTAAAAATACACACCACATCTGCAGATGCAGAGCAGAGCCAACGGGAGGGGACAAGGAAATCTTACAACTCTCTAAGATGTTCAGCCCAAGAGAAGTCCTCCAGTTGCACAGAGCCAGCAAGGAAGCTCCCAGTGGTGCAGGATTTGGGATAACTGCTCATCACCTGTGGTGCTGTACCAGGAGCACAGCTGGAAGCAAACAGTGACTGTGTCTCTTCCACAAACAGCGCTCCTGTTTTTAATGCTAAAGCAGTGCTCTGTGATTTATCACGTCTCCCACACCACAGGAAAGCAGAGAGGAGCCAGGGGAGGGTTTGAACTGTTGAACAGCCCCACTGGACATCCACACAGGCTCCTCTCCTGTCAGGCTCTCAACCCATTTCCCTGCATCCAACACAGGCTACAAAGGTTTCCTCTTCAGGGTGGTTTATAAACTGTCAAACTTGGATACAGAACAGCCACCCTGCCCTAAAGGAGATGGAGAACAGAAGCTTCACCAGAATCTGTTGCTCTTCCTCTGCCATTAGTGGAAAAAGCTCTTTAAAAAAACATTTATTTCCTTGTGGAAGATTTATTTAAATTCAATGGCAGAAAGCTGCAAGCTCAGAGCTCTGCATGTGGAACCTGAGCTATTCCATCCTCCAAACCTCTTATTTCAAATTTTCTGGACAAATTTTCTGAGGAAGTCTCTCCAGGATTTTAAAGGATTTATTCTCTTTATCACTTGAAAAGCTATCTAAGTCCTTGGGCAGAATTTACCACCTAAAAAACATCAGCAAATTCTTCAGCTCTTGTCAGTTTTGATGTGGAAATTGGACAAACCAAAGCTCCTGGAGAGAAATTTGCTCCAGGAGTGTGAGCTCCAATGTTCTCTCAGTCAGTTATCAAGCTCCTCAGCCGTGGGAGTTAACTACTACAAGTGTGAGAATAACTGAGAGTTCCAGTTTGCTGGCCAGACCAGGAAATACAACTAAGCATAAGAAGCACTATCGAAATGGAAAGGCTTCCTTGGCAAATCAGGTTGATTTTCAGAATCTGAATATAAAAATGCTGTATTTTGTTAGAGCGGTGCTTCACAATATTCCAGCTCTGACAATGGCCGCAGGACATTGTTTAGGGAAAGCAGGAGTGTGTGCCCACCACCTGTGAAAGGACATTATTTCTACTACCCTGGCATCTCAAATCACGAGATCAGGGGTGCCAGGGGGTACATTCCTGCCCATTCCCTCTAGTGTCTGCTCGTGGACTTGTTGTCCTTGAGGTCCCAGTCCAGGAGGGTGTGCAGACAGAAAGGAAAAAGAACTGGAGAAATTCATGGAGCACAAACAGGTGTTAGAGAGAGACAGGTCTCTCCCCCTCAGTCAGACTCTATCCACCTCCACTCAGAGTGGAGGAGTCAGAATCCAAAGTCCTGCACGGGTCAGAGACTTGCCCAGTCCCAGGTGCTGGCAGGGCAGGATTTGGGACCCCTTACAAAGCCTGGCAGGTTGGGTGGAGCATCTCTCCCAGTGAAGCCCTGCCAGCATCCTCATTTTCCCCAGAGCTCAGCTGAAACTCGCCTGGTGGTCCTGGGAGCTGCTGCCAAACATCTGCCTGCATCACACAGAGATGACATCATCTGGAACCCTTTGTTTCCTCCACTCAGGAGAGCTCCAGGGGTGGAAGAACAGGGCTGGAGATCAAGAGGCCTCAGCACAGCTTTTTGATAAGGCAAAACCCTATGGACTTGGACTCTATTATCTCTCTAGATATTTTTTTCTCATTTCTCTCTGTATCTGACCCTATCTCAAACAACAGGAATCCATCCAAAGCATCCTTTCTCCCTATTAGTTTTGGCAATTAAGTACCACACGGTGCTGTTTGATACTAACCTGGGCTGTTCTGGATGAACAGCATTAGTGGCAATAAAGATTTTGACCAGCCCACTCGATGACCACCTGTCCTGGGCCACAGCCAGGGTACTCTGGAGCATCCTGCAGCCATGGCTTGGCCACTCAGTCCCACACACAGAGTGGAACAATCTTTGGCAAATGTTGATTTTTCAAAGATAACACTTCAGCAGCTATCTATAATAAAGTCCTGCTGTAATCCCACTTTTCCTACAACCACTTAGAGTTGACTGAATGCCTTATTGCCCGGGTTTGCCTTCCTTCAGCTCTGCCACCTTCACAGGGTCAGGGACTTCAGATCGCTCAAGGCCAGACAGAAAAAAAACAACCTGAACTTTCAGTTACCATTTGGGATCATGAATGTATGAACATCTGTCAGGTTCCCAAAGGAGCTGCTTTGCCTCGCTGAGGAATTCTGGCTTGGACCTGGAAATCCTATGGCTGTTAGCACCATGTCACAGCTCGAATAATTAGATCTGAGTCTCAGCAGCCCAACTGCATCCAGCACAGCGCTGTGCTGACACAGCTTCTGGTTCTGATTTGGGAGCTGGTGTGTTTGCAGCTCCTTGGCTGCGGGGTGCAGATGGACTCAGATCTGTCTCCAAAGCCTCAGCCCTGCAGCAGCCAAGCCAGAAGGAGCAGAGGCTCCCAGGACTTCCTCGGGAAGAGTGAGAAGCTGGTTAGTGGGGTAGTGTGTGCAGGGATGTGAGAGTGGGATAGAAGGCTAGAGGGGCAGCTTTCTATCCCCATTCCTACCTGGAGTAGGGCAGCTTTAGGCACCTCTTTCAGGGCAAGGCATAGGGAAAAATGGCATTTGAAGGATGCTCAGTAAAATTCATGTAGAGCAACTGATGTGGCTCATGCATTCAAGGAGACCATGGAAAGGAAGAAGATTTTAATCCATCTGTCTTCATCAATGAGAACCTATTTTATGGGCTACTCCAAGGCCATAGCTGCTCAAACATCCTCAGGAGTTTGCTCAAAGCTCACCACACTTTGTTTTTAAATGGAGAAGTTAATTGTGAAAAATGAAAGTTATTGAACACCACATTTAAATAAAAAAAGGTAAGAAACATGTTGCAGGGTGGAACACAGGGAATTTTAAAGCTTTGGCTGGATATGCACAACTTGACTGAAATAACTAAAAGCCCAAGACCACTTTTAAGCCATTTTGGGGGACAGTACTAACACAAGTAATAAATGGATATCCTCAGAGTGCAACTTACAGTGTGTTGAGGTTCTTCAGTCTTTTGAAGGCTCCAGGTTGTATCTCCTTGATGTGGTTGAAGCGTAAATCTCTAAAAGCAGAGGATATAAACAAGCCATTAGAGCAAGGAAGGGAGTGGAGAAGGAGTGGGGAGAATGGTTGGGGTCTGCTCCTGTCTGCAAAGTCAGCCAACAGCTGGGACAAGCCTACACTGAGAAAATTCTTTATTCTAACTCCATAGAAAACCAGACACTAAAAGGACTCCAGGGATCATTGCCATGAGCACCAGAAAAAAGTCTGCAGCAAAACACCCAAAGTTCACGTGCAATTACTCTTGCATCTCATCCTGATTTGTAGAAGAACACACATCACCACGTGGAGCCATAATTTAGCTCCCTACTAAAACTATCTGTGCCCTAAAATGGTTAAATCTGCTCAAATAACCTCATATAATAAGCATTTCCCATTTTGCTCTGCAATGCTCCAAGACTTACAACAGCTTATCGCTGCCTGCATTTCAAATCTGTGCCAATTTCAATTAGAATTATTGGAGCCCAGGGGATTCTGGCAAATTTCAAGGGCTGCCCATGGAACTACATCAGCTTGGAACCCAAAAACACGGGGTTTGGATTGCTAATGGGATAATGAAATAAGAGCTAAGTGGTTTAACCTGGTTAACCAAGGAGAAACATTTCTATAGGGAATGTGCATTGATTTGGCTCCTTGCATGGTATTGTAACAAATCACAAAAGGCTGACAAACAGGGATTGCTGCAAGTTTCTGTCCAAAGAACACAATGAAGTGGATTTTTTTCTCCTGCACCGCTTGATCTATCACATTTAGGGAACACTCAGCTATTTTTTCAGTTCAAGGCAGCCTTTTAAGGGCAATTGCTTTAAGAGGAAAAAAGCACGAGTTGCCCATTCTGGTGGTAAAGTCACACTTGGAGGCAGTTTAAAACAAGGCTTCTTCAAATAGCTACAAATTCAACACTTCTTTGTAGACAGGCATCAACAACAATTGTGTCATTTATAAAATTCAATGTAGAAAGAGGTGCAGTCATTTCAGGTATCCCCAAAATGACAGTGAGGACCCAAGGGAGCCAAAACACCTTGGAGCAAGTACTCAGGAAGAGGCTGCACAATGGGTAAAGCTGATTTTATTTTAAGATCACAGAATCATAGAATCACAGATTGGTCTGGGTTGGAAGGCACTTTAAAGGTCAGCTCATTCCAACCCCTGCCATGGGCAGGGACACCTCCCACTATCCCAGGCTGCTCCAAGCCCCATCCAACCTGGCCTTGGACACTGCCAGGGATGGGGCAGCCACAGCTTCTCTGGGAAACCTGTGCCAGAGCCTCAATGCCCTCTGAGTAAAAAATTTCTGCTTAATATCTAATCTAAACCTCACTTCTTTCAGTTTAAAACTATTGTCCCAATGGCAATGTAATGTTTCTTTAGGTTAACAGTTTGCAAAATGTAGTTATTTTATGTGAAAAAATTCATAATAATTTTTTTTTTTAGGCAGAAAATGCAAGGCAGTTTTATTTAAATTATACTGAAATATCAAATCTCTGCCTTGTTACCCCTTTGTTATCACTGAATACAACAGCACACGGGCCAGTGGAAGTTGCTTTTTCTGTTGTGTTTTTTTCCTTTAACTTTTCCAGTTTGACTAAAGGATTGAGAAGAATTCAATTCTAATAGAGAAAGAAATCTTCCCCCTCTCTTTGTGGTAAATATTGCACAGAGAAGAATTAGAGGGCAGAAAGAAACACAGCTTCACAATATTTTAAAAAAACAAGACTTCTAATTGTAATTCACCTTCTCTGTTTGTCCACTGCAAACTGCAGCCCCAAAGGATCACCCTTTGGAATTGCAGTTTTTAACAGAAACTTCACCTCTGACATTTTCAGGTGTGTTTGGCTTAACTTGCATTGCTTCAAATGTGCATTTCTTGCCCTTCCTCTCGGAGCTCTGTATCCGTCTTCCCTGACAATGTGAACTTGAGGGTATCTTTCGGGATTTTTCAAGGCAATGACTGCCACCATAAAGCCAAACACAATTAAACACTGGCAACAGAGATAGCACCATGTGCTGCCTCTTCTCCACAGCCTCATTAAAAGGAAACGAGGAAAGACTAGACCAGGAAAAAAGGTGAAGAAATGCACACTTGATTTATGCCCTGCAAGGCACAGACACCAACCCTGCTGCCCTGGGGGATTGTAAAGGGCCCTGTAATTAGTCCAGGCAGATGGCTGCAGGTAATAGGGAATATTACAAATACATGGGAGGAACACACGGGGTCAGGGCTGGAGCGGGTGGTGCTCGGGGAAGGCAGCAGGGAGCGGCAGTGAAGTGTGAAATCCAACTTCGCGTCACAGGCTGCAGGTGTGGACAAAAAGCCTCTGAGTATTTTAATGAACAATGGCAACTGCAATCCTTTAAGCTACACAGAACTACTGTTCTTTTTAAACTACACCACCCCCAAGGAGCGTGTAATTAAGCTTAGCTCGTTATTTTAATGAAATATTTTAATTTTTTCTTCTGTTTTCTGTTCCGGGTAAGGCCTGTAGATGGTTCTCTGGACCCCAGCTATCTTTCAGTCCTTTGGAAAGTTCTTTTTGGTTTGGTCTCCATCACAGCTTTCCCCAGACAAAAATGGAACTGAAACACTGCATCTCTTCTCTGAGCACTTCATTTCAAGAAATGATGTGAAATAACTGGAGAGAATCCAAAGGAAAGCAGTAGGAATGATAGGAAGTCTAGAAAACGTGACAACGAAAATAACTGAAATTGCTTATTTAGCCACAGATACAATAACCATGGCAGGAAATTGCTACAAATAGAAAGGGCAAATAGTCACTGACTGAAACTGCAGATTCAGGGTGTGGTTTTTTTTTAAAACATCTCAATTAGCAAAGCTCATAAAACACCCCGTGGACTGCAGGTGAGACAGGCGTTAGCCACACATGGTTCGGGTAGGTGGATCCTGCCCTGGAGGCAAAGGATGGACCAGGCTCTTCTGCTCCCTGTACCCCAGGGAGCATTAAAAGTTACCAGTGTGCACAGCAAAGCAAGTCCCTGGGCATGCAGAGGAACCAACATATTCCTCTTTACCATATATAAACCCCAATACTTTGGCTCATCCGCAGCGTTTTTACTCCAGACCTTGCCTTAGCCTAAAGCATCACCGGCAGCAAAGGGCTGCGCTGGGAATTCCCTGGCTTGCATGTGTTCCACTGAGAACCTTCCCTGCAGAGTTTGTCCTCTCACACAGAAACGCTTGTTCCTCTCTATTCCCGGGGCACTCCCTCTGGAAACTGACGTTTCTTTTCAGGAACAAATGTGCTTTTTACAGGAACCCACCACGGAGCCTCTCCCAGAGCAGCTGTTCCCAGCTGGGCTCCCTCCCTCCCGCTCACTTCTTTCCACCCGGGAATTTGAAAAACTGGGGGGAAAAAATAATCCCTTGTGATTTAACTCTGCCCCCATGATTTCAAGGATGGCAGTCTGGGATTACAAATGACCTTTCCACGAGGAACAGCTGCTGCTGAAAGATTCTGGATCCTCTTCCACCTTCACACAGAGCGGAGGTCTGGGACAGCAGCACCACCCAACACGGATCCCTCTGGACAACACCAGTTTGACTAATTCAGCTGAAAATCTCACCTAACGCTTGTGCCCAAGCTCTGACAGGAAAGTGGCACGGAATACGTGAGTAATCCAAGATCTGGTGTAGAAAGAAGTCACTTTTTTCTGAATTTGGGAACTATTACCAGAGGATACAAAAAATGCCAGAATTTGCACGTGGATGGGGAAATGGGTCTTTACAGAACGGCACTCGAATCTGACTGAGCCTCTCAGCTGCTATCAGAACAATCATCCCTGCAAGCCGTGTGTTAAATAATTATCAGTGATTAGCACATAAAGCAATCAATGGCTTTTACAAGAAACTTCCACTTCTGTTTAATCTATTTAGTCTGTCACAGATTAACGTATTACTATGTTAACTAAGCAGATAATTAGCTACAAGAGGCGTTTTACTGCAGTTCCATGGAAATTACTGGGTTTGTTTCATTGAGGAATCCTTTGTGTTCCCAGCGCTGTGCACAGCAGTGATGCTGACGGTTCTGCCCAGAACTGGTTGGAAAGTGGAGCCACACAATCATTACCAACAATGACACCAAGAGTAAAGGTGCTTTTACAGAGATAGGATGTTGAAGTTCCTCCCAGTGTTTCCTAAGGAAAGGAGGGCATGAAAGACATCCTAAACACATCCTAAAGATATCCTATAAGTCAAGTTTCCCATATAGAAGAAGAGCCAGGACATTTATCAGAACGAAGCCCACATTTATCTGCACAACATCAGTCAGCTCTGCAGGTTCCCCAGTCCTGCCAAACCACTCCAGCCCTGGCAGGAAGGGAAAACTGTCTTGCCGAGATGGAATTGAAGCCTTCCAGACTCACTGTCATCAGCTCCCCAGCTCAGGAATGTCCCTGTCCCACACGAATCCCCAAATGGCTTTAATAAATGACAGCCTTCATCCCAGAACCCCTACATGGACAGCTGAGCCCTGCCAGCTCTGCAAGGCAGGTGAAGAGACCATAGGGAGGCTCAGGGCTGAGGATTTTCCAAGTCCTGGCTATTCTGGGGCTTTACCAGCTTAAGACATCAAGATTTGATGTGATTTGACTGTTCAAAGAGTGAAGAGGAAGGAAAATATGTTGAGCATGGAGATACAAGGAAATGAAATGATAGGATCGTGGTTGAAACAGTGGAGAGGGAGCAGCTGCAGGGAGCCTCACTCTGCAGAACAGCCTGTGGTTCCCTGTTGCACTGCCACACCACTTATTTTGAAGATTTAGGAACACTAGATTTTAATTAAGAAATTACCACAGGCATTCCTGAACCCAGCTTTTTAAGACTTCAGCTCCCACAAACAGGAGTCAGATTTTCAAAAGGTCTCCCTCTGCGTCAGCTGGGGCAGGAACCTGACCACAATCCAGCAGCCAGGGTACCAAGATGGTTTGATCCCACTTTTTCTGTCCGTGTAAGTTGCTGGGAATGCTCTGCCTGAAAGGCAGTGCCAAGGCAGGAAGGATCTGCTGGTGCCTCATTCCCGGTGGAATAATTTCAAACACCACCTGGCATCCCTTTAACTCTTTCCAGGAAGGGTAGGAACAAGGAACACGTCCAAAACGTAGTCTTGGTCCTGAGCACATATTCAAGTAGGAGATTACATAAAAAGATGCTGAATTCATCAACGTTAGACAATTTGAGCTATTATTTATTAGAAGTGGGATGAAGATAAGAGTCTGATCCTACCCAAACCAGCTGAGTCTATTCTTGGGCATTCATGGCAGCAAGGACTCTCTTAAGCTAATGCATAATTCCTTTGCACCATCTATCCAAGATACTGCCTACATCAAAGGAAGGCAACTTTCCCTCCTCCTGAAGTGTGTTCTGACCCCAATTCAGAGGAAGGAAAATAAACACTTTAATATTGGTTTTTGTGTAGCTTAAGTGTCAGTCTTTCACTTTTTTAAGAGCATGATTTAAAGTTTTTACCCAAAACACACACACATTCTTTCACCAAAAATTACTGACTTCTCATTAAAGAGCACAGGAAAGAGTCCTGGTATCCCTATGGGGAGAGGGATGTGCTGAGGGCAACAAAAATACTAATACTCAAGTGGGAACCAGATGCTGAAGCACTGGGAAGTTCAGTGAAAGCAGGATTTCAAACACTTAAGGTAGGTACAATCACAAGACTTAGGATGCTTCCATTAAAAGATGCTGGAATGTTTCTAGAAGGCAAATGTATTTGAAATACCTTCCCTCCCCATTTTCCTGCTGATAAAGAGACTTCTAAAAATAAAACATAAAGTTTTGGTCACCTCTAGAAGGTTTAATGAGGATTAAGTACCACAGCGAAAGAAGTCAGAAAGAGATTCTACCTGGCACATGCAGAATGTGTGGGTGTGCATTTAATGGCTGCATATAAGATTATCACACAGAGAGGAAATGAGTAATCCCTTCTTCAACCCAAAACACACGACAGAGACCACAAACGGAGCAGCATTTCCAAGAACTCATTTCCTCAGTAAACCTTTCCCCAACAAACGTATAAAATTTCTTCTCAAAATGTGCTCGTTAATAGACTAAGAGAGCTACACCCTGTCCTACTCCAGCCTTTCTCCTGCGGGAGGAAGAGAGGGACTGAGCAGGCACCAAAAGCAGGACAACGAGCAAGGGAAACAAAACTTGTCAAGCTGGCCATGCTTACACTGCCCAATTAGCAACCAGGTCTGTGAACAACTGGGTCACCTTCAGTTCATGGCAGCGATGTTCAGATCCCGGATCCCGCCCTGTGCCCTCAGCTATGTTCCTCCAGCAGTACTCATTCATTATGTGCCCTGCATAATGCAGGAAGAAGAATAACCCATGGATAATTGGATTGCAATCCATTAGCTGCCAGCCAGAGGGGAACTTCTTGCCATGGATTTCTTCTACTCGTGCCCACACGTTTCGAAGTTTATTGTTTTAAATGTCACGCTGCAGAACAAATGGCTGCGAAGGTTAAAGACCTATTGAAATTTTCAGAGTGTATGTTCCACAGCTGTTCCCCTCCTTGGGCTGCTGGCTGGGAGAACGGCCTGAATCCCAGCGGTAACCAGCAGATCACATCTGGATAATCGTGTTCCAATTGAACAGACAACAGCCAAAATACGTTTGCAGTTCTACACCATGAATTTTTATGGCTCATCTGTACATGTGTAGTCGTTCCTGCCATCCTACTCCCTGCTCGGGATACAGCAAGCAGAATCCATTACCAAAGATAAATAGTCTATTGCCTAAACTAGACTTTGGGCCAGATCCTCAGCTGTACCCAGCTGGGATTGGGAAGGGAGGAGGGAAATGGCGACCCAAGAGGAGCCAGTAACAGCTCATCAATCCTGGAGCTGGTTCCATGCCAATCCCAGCATCGCTCGGAGAAGCCAAGGGGTGGCTCCGAGTGCCGCCAGCTGGCTGCAGCCCCAGGGGCCATCTGCCAGTGGTGAAACACAGCCTGTGCCAGCTAGGAGACTTCCCCACTCTTCCAGGATTCTTAGAGAGGGTGGCAAAGAGTCACGGAGGTCAGAAAGTCCCAAACTCCCAACTTCAAAGCAAACTCCATCTGGAAACTGCAGCTGTTCTTCGAGGGAACCGAGCTGGAGCCTGGGATCGGTGTTTGGAGCTGCAGTCACAGACTCAGTCCTGTTCACACCAAAGATTAACTGTGGAAAATATCCCAATCCCACATTTTCTGCTCAGAGTAACTCTGTGATCAAGACTATTTTTGCTATAATTCCAAATGTTCAGTCTGACACAAGGGTTGTCCGAGGAGAAACACTAACATACCAAAAAGCTGGAGGAGTCAGGGCTTGGTTAAGAAGAATTCCTTGATCTTCCACAATTCAAAAAAAGTTTAATTATTAAATGCTATTTATAACAGATACAATGGGATGCTGGCTGGGAAATGCATTTGCATACATTAGATCTTCAAGACAGCCAGAAAGTCAGGATTTTTCCTTGCCACACAAAGGCCCATGATCTGCCAAGAGAGAGCGCTCACCAGGCTCATCTGTCTTTATGTCTATGAGGATCTCTGATCATCAAGATGTGGTTTGCTTATAATTATACAGACAGTGGTAAAAGAGAATAAAACAGATAAATCACCTGAAAAAATACTGGTCTATGAAGAGTCATCTTCCTTGGCAATATTGCAATTTTTGTATCTTACACCTATACTATTTCTTTAATGTTTTCAAACCCAGTTTCCCATTCAAGGTGGTGCAGAGATTGAGGTGTGTTGCTGCCAGAGGGAGCTTGGAACCACAGCTTTCCCGAACTGGGAAAGAGCTGGTGACACAGTAAACTTCCCCCTCTCTGCACTCGAAGGATCTCTAGCAGAAACACACTCAGGCTTCACTGTGACAGCAAACATTGCCCCATTTCAAACAGAGAACAGGAATAAAGCTTCAATGATCTCAGGAATACCTCAGTTCAGCCAATGGAACAAACCTTTACCTCAATAAAATCTAGGTTTAAACAAGGAGGAACAAGTTACTTTGCTAAAATCAGTGTCAGGGTACTTTAAATATTTTGATATTTCAAGATGCAGGGGAATAAGAGGGAGAAAAAGGTTGGTGACAGTGTGAAGAGTCAGACGCTGCAAGTTACTGTAAGAGGACATAAGCACTGCCCAGTGAGCAAGTACTGAGCAGGGTCACACTGAAAATAATCATTCCAGCACCAGCTCAGGCAGTGAGAAAGCTTTGGCAGCTGCAGCAAGTGTAGGTCTTGTCCTTTGGGCCACCAATGCAAGAACCTCTGTGGTCTCCACCCACCAAAGCAGACCTGGATGGCAGCAATCCAATGCCAGCATCCTGCCCATACCATGTTCCTCAGGCTGCCAGCAGAGAAAGTGCATTAGCAATATTGGTGAGATGTTCACAGGAGAAATGCTGGTATGGATGTGCTAGCTGAGATAAAATTGAGTTTGTTACAAGCACAGGGAAAAGTTGCTCAAGCTCATGTTGGAAACGTTTTGCCACTGGCAGCAGTTAAAGGAGGATGAGTATGAAGATTCATTTCTGACAAGTCTTTCCAACTACTTACAAAAAAAGGGTCTTCCAAGACAAGGGATCAGATAAGAGTAGCACGAAGGGAAGGATTTTGTCACATACCACTGCACCTTAAAGGCACCTTTAAATTCAGCATTAGTTTAGAATCACAGGGAAGTGCTCTTCAGCATCTCTCAGCAAGAGCTCTTCAGGAGTCTCCCAGATTCAGTGTTCTTTTCCTCCACCTTTCCTGTCTGAATGGACTCGGCCACCACCTCCCTCACCTTCTTATTTCTCAAGGAATCTGTGAGTTACCACAATTGTTACTGTCCAAATAAGCCTTAACTTTGGTTTGAGCAGCTCAAATAGAAAGTGGAAAACCAGTACTTAAAAATTCAATACTGAAAGGGTGTTGTATATATAAGGAAAGTGTTTGTGTCACTGGAGACAAAAGCCTGAGCTGCTCTACTTCCTCTCTCCCCGACACCCATATACAAAGCCTTCTAAAATGCAAACTGTGTTCCTTTCCACAAGTTCAGTTTAACATTTTTGACCTTCCGTTCCCCAAAACTGTCTTCCAGTGCTTGCCCTGGAATTACTCTCATTAATTTTTTCAATTCCCTTGATTGTCCTATTAGCAATTAACTGATGCCAAAAGAAGCAGTTTCTGTTTCATGTTTTAAAAGCACGAAACAGTTCTTGAGGCAGATAACTCTGCAGGGGAAAAGGAGGATAAAAATATGACTTTGGCCTTGACTTTTTTTTGTTTTGTTTGTTTTTCCTTCTTTCTAACGACCATGCAGGTAAGAAAGGCAGGAAAATGAAGTGGTTACTCACAGAATGTTTGTCTGGGGCGGGATCTCGGGAATGGTTTCCAACATCAGATGCATGCATCTCACTGTAGTCCTGAAGCACAGGCAGCGGCTGGGGCAGGAGCAGGAGAACCCCGGCAGGAGGAGAAAGTACAAAAAGCCTCCAAGAGCTGAAGGTTTGATCAGCATGGTGCTTGCTGGAGCCTATTTGCCTCAATTCTGAGCTGCAGGGAGCTGACAAAAAAAGTTTCCCAGCCCTGAGGTCCAGGAGGAGGAGGGGACTCATCAGCATGTGTTTGCAATTAAATTAAGGCAGTTTGACAGTCCACCCGCCCACCCTCTCTGCCATTCCGCACATCACTGGAGATCACAGTGTCCCCACCCCTCTCTAATTGTGGCGCTGAAATACAAACTCTTCATTTTGATCTGTTTTCACCTTGTTGCTTCTCTCAAACAGCGAGTTAACTCCTCACCTTCTCCTCAGGCCTCTGTCTGAAAGCACAAAGCACCTCCATGGACAGCAACCAAAAGACGACCCCGTGCTTCCAGGGCTGAGCTGGGATGCAAAAGATCCAGGGCCAAGGTTTTTATGTCATTTTTTTTTCCCTAGCACACTCTGCAAACTAAAGAGAGAATCTTATCTAACAGTCTGTCAAATATATCGTGCTGTAAGACTTTCAGGACAGAGGCTGTCTCTTATTACGTGTAGTTACAACATCAAGCAAAAATACGCCTCCAACCATTGAGTGGGAGTGGGATGTTACAGATAAAGGATTTTAAAAGGGAGATCACTAACAGAGATAAATAACCTGCAAATAAAGACAAAACCCCACCCTGGAATCTGTAGTTTCTTGGGCAGAGTAAAAGCTGATTCATTTCAAAGGTCTTTGACCAAGTATAATTGCTTTCAACAAGGATGTCTTTTGGAAAAATGCCAGGATTTTTAAGAAATTCAAGGCAACTGAGGGATGAAGAGGAAAAAAAACCAATGAAATAACTGAGTTTGAACTGTAGGAAATGCAATCCTCCATTTGTTTCTTCCCACTGGATGATAAAATTGAGATGCAAAAGGCAGGATTTGTTTCCAGTTGAATTAATCACCTTTTTAAAGAAGCTACAGTGAAATCAGCTTATCTTTTGGTTTCAAGCTATTATTACACAAGATCCTAGATGTGTGGGTTAAGCATGAGGGAGGCATTAACACCCACTAGGATATAAAGGTACTGGAGGAATTCCAAACACAGCACCATCCTACATAACCTGGCAGGTCAAATGAAAGCTTCCCATCAACCTGCACATCTGCTTTGTACTGTACACTACAAAATAATTAATGTGACAAAGCAGACAAGAGTGACATTTAAACCTTCCTGATTCAGATCCTTTGTCACCTGAGCATTTGGGGAGAGTGCTGGGTTTGGAGTTTCACCTAAAATTTCAAGGCATAGAAGGTAAATCATGTATTCTTTTTTCCTGCTCTAAAAGAGCACTTCACTGCAGGCTTTCTGCACTTCGTCCTCAGGCAATCTGCTATTTGTTTGCCCTGCCATCACTCGGAAATCTGAGCAAGTTCACTGAACTCATGTTTTTGGGCAGAGTGTCCTCTAGCGGCCCAACCCAACTCAGGCCAACCCTGCTCACAAAAACGGGTTGTAAAAAGCCAAATAATCATCTTCGGCCTTTATGCAACAACTGGCAGCTGAAATCAGACTGCTCTGCTGAATAGGACAACTTTTAATTCCACTTTGAGGCATTAAGTGCATTAGAAGCACGTCCCCCATGTGCACCAGGCAGTTACGTGAAAATCTTCCTGACTGAAGTTCTCTGTCCCTCCAGCCTGATTGCTCCCCACATCATCTCCTTCCAAAGCACACTGGACTCTGCTAGGACAGGGTAGCACAGCTGGTAGGAGCTGTTCTGCAAAGCTGGGAAAATAAACAAGAACGCTCTCTCCAAACCATGCATCAATGTTCTGGAGCCATCATTACCCCTGGCACATCTGGCTACTCTGCAAACACGAGGGTTTTGCTTTCTGCCTCTGAGTTCTAAACCAACCCTCTGCAACAAAACAAACAAAAAAAAATCCCTTCCAGGTTTATTTGTATTGCAAAGAGGAGAGCTGGGCCAGGGCTCAGTTCCATTTCTGAAGGATGAGTTCTGTCTGTGGAATTGCATTTCAGAGTCCGGTTGTGCTGTGGAGGAGCAGCTTCGGGAAGGATTGAGGGGTTTTTGCCCACAGCTTTGTAGGAGTGGGATCTCGAGCCACACCAGCAGATCTAGCAGAGCACAGGGAGTCATTTCAGTGCAAGAAGGCAAGTTCTGCAACCCACACATTTACTGAGAGGCAGATCTTCACATCTCTCCTGTCTTGCTCATCTCTCCTCATGATAAATGGGATGTTGGTGAGAGTTATGAACACCAGCAATTCCAGGCCGTTCACTCTCACATTAATTTGTCTTGTTTTCCATCAACATGACAAATTCTTTAAAAAGGACCATGCAACTCTGAGCAAGAACCAAAACTTATCTCCTGAGCACCAGGAACAATGTTAACCCTTGTGCCCCATGCTTGAGCATTTCCAGCCTCTGCTACACAGGCTTTTCACACCTGTAGAACGACATAAAGTTGGGGAGGTTCCCTAGGTGGGTTTTTTTTCCCCTTCCCCCCTTTTTTTTTTTATTTTTAACTCTCCCTTCTGTCCTTTTTTTCTTCCGTAGAAAGATTTCCCTCAGGGAAGCTGCCCCCTCTCTACACCCCAGGGAACTGCGATGTTGTGTTTTACAATGAAGTGAACATAAACATCATCTGACAGATTTAATTTCCTCAATACCATTTGTATGACACATCCATGGCTTTCCAAAGCAGAAAAGGATTTTCTTTCAGCATGCATCACGTGAAGGAAAACATTACCGTTGAACTAATCTCCTGTTATAGCTGGGAAAAGGACATTTATCATACACACAGATGACAGGAAGAAACACACAGACAGGCAATTATCCTATGGAATAAAGGTTAACAGATTCATTTAATTAGCAGCAGCTGTATTTGCTATTATGATCAGATTCCCACTACAGCTGAAACCAAAATATTGTTCTCAGTACTGGAGAAATGAAAGCCTTGAACACCAGCTCTTAAAAATCCACATTAATTAAACACTCAGACAGAGCCTGGACGACAAGAGGGCAGCTGCAGTTCAGAATGCACAGAACAAACTCCTGCCACGTTTGGTTTAGGCAACTCCTTGAAGTACAGAAATGGACTAAATCACCTTTTGATATCTGTTGTATACAGGTCACACAGCCAGGGAACTGAGTTCACTCTTTAGCCACTCTGACACATTAAATCCAGAAGTCCTTTGTGTGCTGATCCCCAAACCCATCCTGCACAACTGCATCACTTCCACAGTTGGAACCCATCAGCTGGGCACCTTTGAGAGACCACATTCTGAGGAGTTCACCTAAAACTGTGCACCTGCATCATTTTTGTGTCTTGACCTCCAACTATGGAAATAAGCACTCACCTACAAAGTATTCTAATCACAACATGATACAAAGCAATGTTAAGAAGGCTAAAAAGTATTTACTGAATTTATTGATACAGCAACACTTATTAATGAGGTTTAAACTGCATAACACTTTTGCATGCCTCAGGCCAACTGAACTCTATACGGAGATTTTTACACAGTTCTCTATACAGAGATTTTTCAGCTTACACACTCATGACTAAAGCACCTTGAAGTTCAGTTCTTTTTGCAAATTTACTGCAGGATCGAAACCTAAAAGGAGTCACATACAAAAAAAAAAGTGACAACTACTTAGAGCACAAAAGGAAACAAAGCAGGTACAATTCCTGGACAGCTCACAGATCCATACAAACCCAGCTCTGCCTCAATTCCTCTCTTACAAATGCCTACAAAACTACAGTGCAAGTGCTTGTGCACAGGGAAAATGTATTTACAATTCCCCTTTATTTACAGGCTATAAGCAATACTATTTCACAGTTATATTATACATAAATTTTCTACTATCTGTTTAGATCTGTGGGGTTTTTTGGACAAGGGGACAATTTGACAACCTAGAACATAAATTTCCTGTATATATATATTTATTTATTTATTCAGCCTTATCCAGGAAAAAATAGCAGTATTTATGCATCTTATAGAAAGCTACAAAAATTTAGCAAATGTAATAAAAAAAGGCAAATCTGGTGAAAAATCTGATAAAATACCTTTTACAACTGGGGCTGGGATGGGGATAAAAACCAAACAAGGGATAAATGAAAGATAATCCTCTCTCAACTGGTCAGCTTTAACAGAGTCTCTGCAAGGCTTACTAACAGGTACCTGAAGTTCAATGTCATTTTTAAAGGAAATTCTTTAAAAGTGTTGTGATTAAACTGAAGGATGACCTGGTAGCCAAAAGCAGGAGGCACCCTGGACTATGGAGGGGAGTGGAAATTGTGCCACAATCCAGAAAGGCACATACCTGGCATGACACCCATTAAGCAGAATTTTCCAACAAATAAGAGGCCACAGCCTGTAGGGAAGCACTGAGAATAATTACATACAGATTCTATAGAGCCTCTATTCACCACCACATTCAGGACTTTCATCTGTAGAAAGAAATTCATGGGAGTTGCCAGAATCACACGATGGGAATGTGCACCTTTACAGGAAACCATCAGCTCAGTGGCCACAGAACTGCCCCACTGCAAATAAAGAAATCAAAATCCAAGGGAGCAAGACAACTTGGGGTACCACTGGGACCAGAAGTGGAGACAGGAAATCAGAGGCAAAACCCAGCCTTGTGCCAGCAGCCACATGATAGAGGATTATCAGACAATATTCCCAAAGAGACAAAAAAATCCTGTTAAGCAAGGAAAAGTTCTCCACTTCAGGTTTGGACATACACATTATTCATTTATTTTTCAAAGCCACACAGAGCTTTGAAACTATTTTTCATGAAGCAAGCTGTGCAACTCAGGACCATTTGGCAATACAGTCTTCACTCACTCCTCCTCAGAAAATGAGGAGACAGCACACATTAAAAAACTAAAAGGTATTGAAGTGATACCAACTTAAGTGCTTCTGATGGGGCAATGCCTTAACACAGCGTCACCTGCTGAGAGAGCGCTTTTCATCCCCCCCAGCTTTAGGGCTATTTCACATCAACACAAACTCCAGGGTTTCTTTCCAGCCTTTACTGGTTTAGGTAGATATTCCAAACAGGCTGAACCAAGTAAACCTCTTCCAAACACAGTATTTTATCATCCACAGACACTGTGGACTCCCCATTCCTGGAACTGCTCAAGGCCAGGCTGCATGGGGCTGGGAGCAACCTGGCCTAGAGGAAAGTGCCCCTGTTCATAGCAGGGGGTTGGAATGAGATGATCTTTAAGGTCCCTTCCAACTCAAACCATTCTGTGATCCTGTGTTTCCAGGGCATCTCTGTCCATCACGACAGAGAGCCTTGGGAATAAAAATTACAGCTCACATGCACAGAACTGCAGCGTGACAAGTCCTTCCTTACGAGCCTGTTAAAATTTACTTCATTGCTGCAGGAATAAAATCACCTACCAAGCTGGGCAACTTCACTCCACTGTGGAGCACCTGAGCACAAGCTGCATTCTGGCCACCTTGCCACAGCAGGGACACACACACAGAACACCTAAGAACTGCACCAGTTTGGCTCTCTAGATTGCTCTCAGGTTCTGCAGACCCTCCACAGAACTTTGTTTGGCTGATTTACTGCTCGGGCTGATGCTGTGCACCTCACTCTGCTCAGCCCAGATGATCTGAGTTATCTCACACGACAGCAAAAGCCACGCATTCTGCTTTCAGCTTTCACAAACTCACTGCTCTGCAGCTCTTCTCTACCCTCTTCCCCACTCAGAACTATTCCGTAAACATTTCCAGACAACAGCCCCAGCCCTGACTACTACCCCTGCATCCTGTCCAAGCTAAACAGCTTTGCAATTCCTCACTTGTCTCCATCACTTAAAGAAAAAAAACCCACAAAAACCCCACCAACTCGCTCTCCAGAACAGGTGTTTTCCGTTTAAAAAAATCAGTATTTTGTAAAACACTTTCTACTGAAAAATTATATATAATTTATAAGCAAAACACCAACCAAAGGGCAGCTGATGCTTTCCTTCTCTTTCAAAACCTGGATGCCACAAGGGTAATGTCAAAAAATTCTTTCCTTTCTGTAAAAGTTGTGCTTTTTCAGATTACTGGAAGAAACGTGATTTGCCAGGTCAGGTTTTAACTAATAATCTTCATCCTCCATTAAATACACACCATGGCAAACACATGGCAGGTTTAGTGGGAGAGAGCACAGACAGGAAAGGTCTTTGGGGAACTGCTTAGGAGTTTTTCCAAACTGATATTCAGTAGAGCAGCCATGAGATTTTTAGGAATAACTCCTGCAGTTAGTTTCGAGGGAATTAAATCCTCCTTTCCATAAGCAGCTGAGCACTTCACCAACTTGCTTCCTAAGGAATCCCTGCTGTAGGATAAAACTATAGCACACAACTGAGAAGAAAGAAGGAACTCAAAAAAGCTATAATGTCAAAGTTTACAGCAGCCACATTCCCCAGCCAGCCTACTGCCTTGGGTGTCACATTGGCAGGCAAGCAAGTGGGACACGTTTGTCAAGCCCTAAGGAATACTTTATACTCTGCCTACTCTTTCTAGAAGAAGGAAAACTACTTTTCCCTGTAATAAAGCAAGTAATACTTCAAGGGGTCAGGCAAAGGCAGACTCAAGACCTTTTCTCTCAAAAAGTTTACAGGAGGGTCTGGCTTTAGTTCAGAGGGTTTGGTCTCCTCCTCCTCGGGCCTCTCCTCCTCCATATCCTCGCTGTTGTTGTTGTCGTCCGAGGGGTTGGAGATGCGGCTGGCGAACACCTCCTTGTCCAGGAACACGATGGTTTCCATGCGCCGGCGCCGCACGCGCCTCCGCTTGAACCTGGGGGGGTTCTTCAGCCCGTTCCCAGCTTTGCTCAGGGCCTCCTGATGGATGATTTTCTTGATGGTGCCTCGGATGGCGATGCGAGCCAGGTCCTGCAGGCTGCGGACGGCCACGGGGGCTGCAACAAACGAAACCCGTGAGCAGAGACTGAGAAACTCCCCCAGAAGTAGAACCAGGAAAAGTTCCGTTTGCTCAGATGAAATCAGGCCATTTGAATTCCCTGCTGGGATTACACAAACAGCTCTATTCAGCTCCTGTCAACTTGGATAAACTGCATTGCAACTTTCCAAACAGAATTTAATTGTGCATTTCTCTCATTAAAAAATCTCCTGCTTTGATTTCAAGTTCTCAATTATTCTAAGATACACATCTTAAAGATTGTATGAATGCAGACTTAGTGATGGGAGCTGTGACTGTTTAATGGCTTAGAATGAGGTATTTTCCTGTGGTAGAGAACTAGACCTGAAGTCTGTTTAACTCTTCCATAAAATGATTTTTCTATTGCACAGTTCCTTCAGCTTTGCCAAGTTCTGCACTTATAAAACACAAGTATTATTTATGCTCTACAAAAACTGCTTCAGACCTAGTGGGTGAAGACAGGCTGGAAAACATTTTGCAGAAGTAATTATAGAAACAGTACAATAAGTTACTGTATTAAAATGCCTCCCACATTAATGGTTTCGAAGACTATTCTGTTTTCTGCACTTATTTGCTTCCAGAAATGCAGCAAAAATTAAATTTATAGATGCACACACATCCACAAACTAAAATGAATTAAAACTGATACAAAAAGCCCTTGTCCTCTGCCAACAAGTGAGCTTACCTGGGAGCTGGGTGAAAGAAGCAGAAAATAACTACATGTAATTTATGTGCAAGTCTCACTACAAAGTGAGAACATGCTGAAACATGCACTTACTGGAATTTCTAGCATGCTGTGGACTGTTTCCTGAGCTCCTCTCTGTCCTGCAGACACCTTTCCAGGTTAAGACCAAAGCCTGACTAATCTGTTTATGAAAGTACCTCTGTCTTCATGTGCTCTTAAGAGGCCTCTTGACATTGAAGTCTTAATCTGAAGATTGGGGCCACTGATATGACCTGCATTTCAAACAGCTAACCAAGAACTGCACAACTTGTATCCCTCAAGCATTCCATGCTCAGGGGGATTCTGGATTGCTGGGGGTGAAAGTCTTTGAGTAGATACAAGATTTGTTCACAGGTACTGCTTGTGTATTTCCTCCCATTGTGGCGCAGAGCCTGAGAACCATGACAGGATTCAATCATTCAGGACTGGAACAGAATGTGCAAAAACAGGATAAAACATCCTGCAAAGTCCAGGTACAAATTCACAAGAAATAATTTGAGTTTAGAATGATGGCCCAGTGAAAGGTGTCCCTGTCCACAGCAGGGATATTGGAATTAGAAGATCTTTAAGGTCCATTCCAACCCAGATCATTCTGTGAGTCTGTGATTTAGAATCTGTATCGTGCAACTCCAATTCTTGCACAAGACAGATAACTGTTCAAAAAAAGGAAGGACTTGGAGTAATTTTCCTTGAAAGGATTGCCAGGGATGTTAGAGCTCACAGCCAAGCAGCAGAAGGAGCCTCCCCCATGCTCAGGAATGTCTGTACTCACGCAAGTGAACGAGCCTGGATTTTCCCGAATCTGCATGGTTTGGCTGAATCAAAGGAGCAAAAGAAACAGCAAGAATCTTCTTTGTCTCCCAGGCAGAAGGACCAGTCCGAGTTATCTTAGTCAACTGAAGCAAAACAAGGAGATTATTGTCCATTGTGGGAACTACTGTGAGATTTTTGAACAAAAAAAATGAACAAATGACTTTTCTGCCTGGACAAGTTAAAGTACTGGAAGCTGCAACAGTAAAAGGTGATAAGGAGAAACAATAGTGGTTTTTTGAAGAAGAAAAAAAAAGAAACAAAACAAAAATGGAGAAGTCCTTGCAGGATTAGCCCCAAGTAACTTCAGCTATTGCAACAGAGCATGGGCACTGGTAATTTGGGTCATTCTGCTGGCCCAGATATTCCTCCAGGCTGGACCAGAGCAGCTGTGTCTGACCTCTGGGAAAACTCCTGAGTCGCCACGAACACTCACTCCTGTAAAGGTCTGCAGATCAAATCTCTGACCCTGACCCACTGCACAGCCCCTTACTGGGAAGAAACCCTGCACCCTGCTCCTCTCAAGTTCCCCGACAGAGGTAAAAGGTCAGGCACTTAACCCACTTTTCACTAAAAAGAAACCACTGACACGTGTAAATAGAGACATCCTGCAGGCTCTTTCACGAGCCGGTCAGGGTGCAAAATGTTGTGTTTTGTCATTAGGAACACTAAATTATACAATCAAACAAAGCCTTGCTCACATTTTCTGCAGTGTGGAAGTAAAATTACAATTAACAACAGACTGCAATATATGGAAGACTGCAAAACTACAAACTTCTTAAGTATTAGGAATATGCAGAGTTCAGTTTTTAGTTATAGTGAAAACTGGTGCACTTAATTCTTTCTTCAGCCTGCTACAAGGGCAAGCTAAAGGAACAGCTACTGACTAAACCAAGATCAGAATTAAGAGTAACTGAAATATGAGTAAAAAGGCACTCAACCTTCTCTTCTAGAGGCATGACAAGAATTCCCCCAACTTTCAACAGGTTCTTCATGTAGTCCTCGTGCTCCTTCTGGACTCCAGCACCACAGTAAACACGGTCATACTGAGTGCAGTCTGGAGAAATCTCTAAACAATTGCCAGTGACAAAGGATGGCTCACAAAATTCAAATCTGAAGGTGAAAAAAACTTGTATTAGACAAAAATAACGACAATTTATCAAATAAATTATTTTCACAATTCTGGAAAAACTGAACTACGAAAAACACTTGGGGAAAAGAAAAAAAAGACAAAAAAACCCAGTTTTATAGGATTTCTCCTCCAAAGCCCATCTATTCTAGACATTATTGTAACAGACCACAGCTAGAAGTCTCAAAACCACAGGACAATGAGGTCAGAATTCATGGATTAAAATCTTCAAAGGATGAGGATGCGTAATTTCATACTTGAACTGCAGACAACTCTTCAGAACGAGCTATTTTTAGTCATCTGATGCTGACTCAGTTATAATATGCAAATACAAATATCAGACCTGCGCTTCCAAATGTCAAAGTCTTTTAAGGACTGCACCTGGGTTTATTTTTGCATTTTCAAAAGCTTTTAACTGGTTTTCAGATGTGGGGAATTACCACCTGATGCTACAGAAGTAAGCTGTGCTGAAGCCAATGGAAGTTTTGCCACCAGCTTCAAAAGAACTGTGATTTCACCTTTCATAAAAAAGACTTTTTGCTTACAGCATTTCTGACTCTGTTTAAAAGAAAAATGAGTCATTATCTGATTCCTCTGGTTTTCTTACAAGCTCCAAGACTCCCTAAGTTTTGAGCCCTATGTTTAAAGGCTGATTTTGTTAGAAGTTGTTCAACACATCCATTCTTACACTGGTATCTTGAGTGGCAGCTCAACATTGCACCTATTTACTCCTAAACGCTTCCTGGAGCTTTCTGGGTTTGCAAAGAGTGCTGGACATTCAAAGCAGCCAGAGAACAGTTCCTGCACAGGTTGTTCCAGGAGCACAACCCAGCAGACATCACTCAGCAATGCCAATTTTCCAGACATGTTGATTTCTGAATTCAGCTGGCTTTTGCTCCATAGCTGTATTTGTCTGCAGAGAGAAGAGTCTTCCTTAAAACATCTCCTCAAACAATTGCAACGTGACTGAAAAAAACCCCTTTTGAGCACCATCCATGGCAGAAACGTTCAGTCTTCTGCCAATATGCAGAAAATCCAACCCCCTCCTCAGCAGCTTCCCAGGGCAGCAGGAACAGCAAAAGGCTGAACAGCCTAAAATCCTGCATGTCATGATTTTAATTTTCTTCCTCCCAGGAGAAGAGGATATCAGGTATTCACAGATGCTTTGCTTCTCTGTTTGAACAAACTGTGAAAGGGATCCAAAAATGTGACAGCCACAACTTTTATTGCTGAGGTTACTATTGGCAATGGTTATCTAGCTGGGAAGTTATTACTTGTGACAGCAGCAGAATGGAGGGTCTAAGGAAGAACATAAATCAAATCCCAGGCAGTTTTAGTACCAACTTAATCATCATAAAACTACCTTCATATTTTAAAATGCCATTTTTCCTCCTTCTCAGATAAAACATATTAGGCCACCACAAAAACCAGCTCATAATCTCATCACCATGCAAGCTCTCAGATCACAAGCACAACCAAGTATTGTTATTTGCAAGTTTTAAGCTGTTACTGCAAGTGCATTTAAAAATAAACAAACTTCCTCAGCTCCCTCTAAGCCCTGCAACATCAGCACTGCTATTAAAAACACAGCAAACATTTCTGAAACTCCCCCACGACACACACAGGTTTCGAAGGTCACACACTGCAGCTCAGCAGGCCTAAGGAGCCTGAATCCTCAGATTACCCTGAATCCAGAGGGGCCACATGGGAGCAAGAACTGCCCTGAGCAAAGCCAAAAGCACAAAATTAATCCCAAGGGGCATTTTGCATTCTTACTTGTCAAAGCTGTCGCTTGTTTTAATGAAGAAGTCCAATTTCTGCTTCGCATACTCGATCACGTCCGAGTGAAGCTCCACACCGTGGTTAACACCAAAGGGACCTGCAAGTGCAGAACACCAGGGAATGGCAACAGCAACAGCACAAAATCCAGCAGAACTGATACACTTTGGGATCCTTCCTCCAGCAGACTGTTCCATGAGTGTCAGAGTTGGTCTTTGTGTAGGGTCAGCTCTCTCACTGCTACAATGGGATTTGCAACCCTATACCTGCCGTTTTCTGACAGCAAATGAGCCTCTTTTGCACAATTGATTCTGAATCATTTGCTCTTAACTATGCAGGAAACTTCTCTATAGGAGGGAAACACTGATGCCACTGCTGTGAAAGTGACCACACGGAAAAAAATCCCAATGACCTGCATGTTTTAGCACATCCATGTTATTTTTATATCCCCTTGCTGATATGCTAAAAATCTCTCCAATTAATCAGGAACAGTCATTGTACCCTGTACCTCAATTAACAGCAAAAACAAACAGGAAAATATAGAAGTTGTTCAGCACTCATGCTGTTTATTCAGAACTGACAGGGTAACTTTTGCAAAAAGGATATAAAAGCCCGGGAGTTATATATTGATATTCTAAGTAATGTCAACAAACCTAGGAGAAAATCACAAATAGGAAATGAGAGTGAGACTTTACCCTGAGAATAAACATCCCAGCAGTTAAAATTCTGCACACTTCCCCAAATCTGAAGTAAGTACCCTACAGCCAACTGCTATCTATGCTGGCAGCACAACTCTGACTGAAACACTGCAGGGGGAATTTAAATTCTCCAATCACACCTGGATGATTTGTTTCGTCCCACTGTAGATGTGGTCACAAAATCAGTTCTGCTGCACTAAAGTGTTTTCCAGAGAATATTCCCATCTGTGTGTTGGGGAGTTGAGAGTCAAAAGTGGATGTCAAACATGGCTCAGTCCAGTTAGGACTGTGAACACAAAGCAGGCACGGAGCAGGAGCAGTGACAGCTTTTTGTGGAGATGCTCACTCCCAGTTTCAACACTGCACTCCTGCTCCTGACCTGGGGTCGTGCTTAACGGGAAACAAACTCAAGTTTGTGTCCAGACCTAGAGGAATCCCTTACAGTCACCTCTGGAACTACATCAGTGCCTGTTCTGATCTGCCAGAGAAATCTGGATCCCATCCAGTTCCAGAGGGAAGGTTCTGAGAATCCTGATAAATTGCCAAGCTGGATTAATGCATCCTTTACTTTCCCAGCTACCTTCGTAGCTCCATTAGTGGAGGAATGCCCCATCCCCGATTTCAAAACCTGTTTTTAAAGCTCTAACACAAACAGTTAACATGACTGAAAAGGTATTTACCCAGGATGAGCCCAACCATGGAACTCAGATAACCAGTGCCACTGCCAAGGTTCAGAAACGACAGCCCTGGTTGCAGGTCCAAAGCTTCCATCACCTCCGAGTAAATGCACGGTGCTGAGAGATGAATATTTCCATGCTTCCATGCCAAGTCCTTGTAGGCATTGTCTTTGAACTCCTCCAGGTAGTAATCTGCCCGATCAATGGCTCGGAATGCCTGTTCCACCAGCTCTGTCCTGATGTACTGGGCCTCCTTCAGGTTATCAATTAATTCATCGTTATCTTCTCCCGCACTCACTGCACCTCCCATCTTCAGCAGCCTCCTATAAACACTAAAGGAGAAATAACAACAAAGCAAGGTGAGGCACAGAACATGCACTCCAACACTGAATTGTGCTGCTCTACCTGGAGTACTTTGAGAGAGGTCTTTAGGTACTCCAAGGGCCACAAGGTCCAGAAAAACCACAGCACTCCCATCCCCCATCCCAACAATGGAAAACAAAATGCAGCAGATCTGGCATCCAGTACCTGACACCAGTGGGGAAAAAAATCACAACAGGCAATTTCAGTGTACAAGGCCTGTCTTCAAACCCTCCCACCGTTTTACCAGCACATCAGCTTTTCCACTGAATCCTTTTATATAAAGGATTATTCCAGCTCCTGTGCTTAGGGGTGATTTTTCACTGCGAGCCCAAACAGCAGTGCAAGTTTGGGCTGTCAGAGTTCCTGCCACACACAGATTTTCTACCTCTAACAGCACCAATGGCAACTGAAGAGACTAAGACACACGGCAGAAAATCCAGAAAAATCTCAGATTACATTTCCTTTGAACGTGCATCAGGATGTTGATTGCACAGAGGTTCAAAAAGCACAACAAAACTCTGACCTGTCAACCTTGCTTACTTTGGCAAATGCACTTTAGCAAATGCACTTTCACACAGCTCATCTCCAGAGCCTGAGCCACTACCATTAGTAAAGCACTTAATGACACAGACAGCAGCTCCAGAGAGAATTCCCACTGCAGCCTACAGGTTTTAAAGGAAAATGTACAGGGGGAGAAGAACACTCAAAATTAACCTGGCTTTTTCTCCCCTTCTCTTATCTTAAGGAAAAAAAATCCTTCCCAGAAAGCACACGATTTTTTGGATGTGTTTATTTACAATGCATTTCCCTGCTCACAATAATAACCACGAAGCAGCAGCTGTGGAGTTCATTCCTGGGATCAGAAGATCTGCCTACAGCGAAATTGTTGGGGTTTATTTGTTACATTCAGCCAGAGCAAATAATACACTTTCATTTTCTGAGGAAACAAAGCAAAGCAACAGGACTCCAAGGAAATTTCACAGTTGTTCAGATAACACACCGTTCTGATTACCTGTAGAGTAACACAAAACAGGACATACTTAGGCAGGGAACTCGAGCCAGTTCTTAATCCATTCATGTCTCAAACACAACAATCCAGTTCAAGACCATTAATAACACTTGAAATAAAACGCCAGCGCTCCCCTTTCTACAGTTACTCCTTCATTTTCTCCACAAAAAATGACTGTGTTTTATTACTTCACAGCGGGAAGACATCAGGTTGAAGGTTCAGGTGGGTTAATCTACTAATTATTTCTTCCCCCTCCTCCTGCATACACAAAACCTCATTGCATTTGCAACACAAGGTTGCCTGTATCTTTAGTCTTTTATTTAACATTCCACATTAAAATACTCTCTTCACCAAGGGTCTTGATTCCCTTGACTTTCTTTTATATATTTTTGTTCCTAGGCTCCCTTCTTTCTTCTGCACTTTTTGCTATTTAAAAATAAATAAATAAATACATAAATAAATCCACACTTTTACATTTAAAAGAAGAATAAGAAGTTGTGCCTTTAACAGTGCTCCACTTTGGATCCCCAACAAATTCCTGCTGATGTACGCAAGTCCCACTGGGACAACTGCTCTGACCTGGTTTTAGCTCAGCTCCACGGACAACAAGTGTTCTTCCACGTTCTACACCACGGAAAACAACAACGAACACTGCTGGCCGAGACATTTTCATATTGGGATCGAGGAATATCCGTGCTGTGACAAGTGTCAGTCACTTCTGAAACCATCACTTTTACTGGGCATTAACTTTCTTCCAGTAAAACGCAAGTTTTACAGGCAGAACTTAAACTTTGACATTCAAACTTCTCTCTTTATGTGATTCCATACCTTTGCTTAACCTGGTGGGAAATGGGATCCAAGTAGGGCTTATTTTTATTAAACTTTTCAAAACAAAACCCTCTCCCTCCGCAGCAAACCCGGGGTGTATTTCCCTCGCTTCTAAGGCCGAACGGAGATTTCCCCAAATCTGAGCAGGGACACAGTTCACACGGCAGAAATTCAGGTCGGTGCCCAAAACAGAGACATCAAAGGTGCCTCTGAGTGTTGAGACATCCCCGCGTTGCCATCTTCCCCTTTGAGGAAAACAAACCAGAACACAAACCAAGCACCCACCTGATGCCTGGAACAAAACCCTGGGTCCGGAGCGGTTCCTGCCCAGGCACAACAACACCGCAGGGCTCAAAACAACGCGCAGGGCACAGAAACGGGGTTCTCACCCTGAGCAGAGCCCCAGGGCAATCCCTGTCCGGACACAGCTCTGGCGCTAGCAAAGGGGAGGTTATTCCGTCATTTACCTCAGCGGATGGCTCGGCTCCGTTCGGCTCGGCTCGGCTCCGGTCGGTTCGGTGCCGTTCGGTTCGGCTCGGCTCGGCTCCGGTCCGTTCCGCTCCGTTTGGTTCGGTTTAGCTCGGGTTCTTTCGGCTCGGCTCGGCTCGACTCCGTTCGGTCCGTTTCCGTTCCCCTCGGCTCAGCTCGGTTCGGTTCGGCCCGTTTCGGTTTCCCTTGGCTCCGTTCGGTTCGGTTCGGTTCGGTTC
>WEKY01032038.1:93153-120120 GCA_013390045.1 Picathartes gymnocephalus | reverse complement strand
GGCGCTGTCCGGCCCGTACCACGCGGAGCCGGCGCGGGGGGGCAGGGCTGTACCACGGCTGGTTCCGAGAGGGGAGGGCCGGGGATGGAATTAGCTCCATCAGATACCGGGAAATCTTCCAGAAACTTCTCCCAGAAGCCACCCCGCTACCACAGCCTTGGCATGCACACTCAGTGCAGCATAGCAGGGCCAGACACAGGCTGTGACCCTGTTCATCCCATCACACAGCTCCTGGGAACATCTCCCCATCCCAGCCTGCATGCCTTTCCCCATTCCCCAACTCTCTGCCCTTCCCAAAGTTCTTCTTCCTGGTGATGCCTTGGATTTTAACTTTTATATTTTTCAAATCCTGCAGTGCTTAGTGTGCAACTCTGCAGTGTGCTGTAGCCTGTGAGCTGCTGTTCTCTCATGCTCCGACAGACATAACAAAGCCTCTCCAAGCCTTCTCTCCGAGGACACCCAGACTGTCCTAGGCCCAAAATGTTTAACCCAACATCTTGAGAAGGGGGGTAAGCTAGGGAAATTTACATCATTAGCTAAAGTTTTAATCGACCAATTTATGCTGATATGCAAATGGACCAAACCTGTGAAGAACTCGTGACTCGGGATCCATCTCGGGGTCCATTCTGAGAGCAGCCTCTGGCTCCCCAGGCTGTGCCTTTGAAGGCCTTTAAACAAATATCCGCCTTTATTCCCTTACTCCTGTCTAGTCTCTGTTTCTAGGGAGCCACTTCAGGCATGAGGCTTCACCTCCACACCTGCTCCTCCATGGCCCAGGTATCCCAGTTCTCCCAGTCCCAGTGCCCTGCCATGCCCTGTGGCAGCACCCTGTGGCAGCTCCCGGTGGGATCGGGGCATCCCGGGATGCGGGAGGGATGCAGGGAGCGAGGGACCAGGCAGATGCCACTGAGCTGCTGGCACAGACTCAGAACCTCCTGGACGAAGCCTGGCCAGCGCTAGATGTTCTGGTAACATTAGTCAGGCTTGGGAAAAAAACATGGGAACTCAGGAAAAAATCACGGGAACTCAGGAAAAAAAAAATGTGGTGGGAACTGGTTGATGTTCTTCATTTTGAGCCGGTGAACACCCAATTTGAGTTGTATGCTCAGAGTAATATTTCTTTTTTTCCTGCTACCGTAAATGCCAGATATGAATTTACTGAAGGATAAATAAGTGAGATGCAGATTGACCTGGTTCCAGGGTCTGGGGCTTGAAGGAAATATGGAATATTGTGAAACTTCACAATATCTGACTTGCCATTCGTGTCGTGAGGGGTCCCTGTCCCATAACTGAGCATCAGCCCAGGAATTTGAATTTTACACACCCATGTGAGCTCCTTCAGTGACCTGGGGAAAAGGTGTCTCCTGTCACCTGTCTAAGACTGAGAGAAATTATCCTCTAAAAGTGTGTGTTTGTTTTCATCTGTAAGTGACACACCCAGCATTGGCTGATGCTACAGGTAAAATAAAATTGTCTGGACTGGACTTGGGTCTAGGATTTCATATGGCTGCAAAATGAGAAGGAATAACTGCAGCAAGACAGGAGACCTCTTAATTCAAGTTCTCTGGAGATGAATTGTGAAAAAAAAAAAGCTGTCTTGGCAGACACAACAAGCCTGCAGCGGAAAAAAAAATAAGAATTACCCTGGTAAATGAGACTCAAATAGGAGAAAGTGAATCAGCATCCGAGATTTATTTATGCTTTAAGGTGATTATCTCAGCTCCCTTCATTAACGTGATAACAGCAGACTCTGCAAACAGGCGCAGGGTAATACTGTAGATGTCTGCACTTTCATTTTGCAGAAGACAGCTGCCTGGGAGAATGGGATTATTCGTGGAGAGCCAGCTCTGAAACTCCTCCTTGCTGATTCAACCGAAACAGGCCGTGGTGATTGCTCTCTCCTCATCTTTCACGCGGAGAATACTCAGGGATAATGGCACCACACTGGAAACTGCAAACGCAGGACACACAAACTCCTTGCACGTGTGATTCCATTCAGCATCTGCTCCCCTTGCTGCTGGAATCACTTGAAAAATAGCAGTTGGGGCTTGGGGTTTTGGGGGGGTTTTTTTGTGTGCAAAAATTGTTAAAATAAGAGCTGGGTTAAAAAAATAATTTGCAGTTATTGCTAAAGCAGCTGTGCTGTCAGCAGAGAGCTCGCAGGGGCAGAGGAGAGCACTGTTTGTGCCTCTTTCGGGCAGCAACAAGTCCTCAGGAAACCCAGAAAGAACCTGAAGAGTGTTCAAGGGATTCCCAAATACCCTGTGCCCTCCCAGGTGTATTCCTGACTCCTACCATCCTTAAACTGCCAAGATCAGTGAGATTAGCAGCTCCTGTTTCCAGCCAGAGGATTACAGGGGTCAGGCAGGAGAAGCACACAGGGAGGATATTATTTACCCGCTGCAGGTCCTGCACCCCAAACCTGTCAGGAGCACAGCCACGGGGAGGGAGCAGCTGAAAGGACACGGTCACCCCCAAGGGACAGGGTGTTTTCTGCGCCTCTGAATCCTGCCCATCTCTGCTGCACGTGGCCCAAATCCCTCGTGCCCAGCTGTGCCCAGGCAGCCACACTGTCACTGCTCCGTGGGCTCATCCCCTGCTTCCCACTGCTCCTCCTCCCCTGGCAGCTTTTCCCCACCTCTTTTCTTTGAGAATGGAGCTGTGGCTGAAAACACCTCCATGGGTGTCAGAGCACGGGGCTCCAGCTCTGCAGGACGCCAAAAATTGCCTGATAATAGTGCAAAAATCCCCACATTTAGAAAAAAAAGAATGGTTGGGTGTTCCATCATTCCAGCTGCTGATTCTCTGTGTTTCTTCTTTCCCTGCTCTTTACAAAGACCTTCCTTTCCTCCTTACAACTCACTGGGGTTTTTTTGGCGAGGAGTTACAGTCAGCAATAGATCAGTGGCTCTCTCCTGTCTGCAAACACCGGTGGCCCCCGGCTTGGAGAGCCCCTGGGAGTGGAAAAAGCACAGTAGGATTGGGAAAGCAGGGCCTGGAGGCACTTAAATGGCAGCGTTTCTCTCCCAGCCGTGCACCACAAGGTGTCCCCAGAAGTACAGGCACTGCCACGGGGTTCGGAGGTGGCACCTCAGCATCTCCTCCCGGGCTGGGCAGGGCTGGGACCCTCACAGGCACAACTCCCTGCTCTCAGCAACCACAGCCTTACCAGGGAGAATCAGTCTCCATCCCTCATTAGCTGAGATGATTGCTGAGAGCGAGCAATTTTCACAAGGCCAAGCTCAAGCCAAGATTTTCCTTGTCTTTTTTTTCCCCATGTTTTACAGTTTCCACCTTCATTTCTTCTAAACCAATTTCTTTAATAAATATTTTCCAAACAGCAGTCAGCACGAATTAACTTCTGAACTCTTAGTGATGATGAGTTAAAATGAGCTGATTTTATTTATTTGGAAGATCAAACAGCAGAAATGCATTTTAGCCCCCAAGCCAGGGCCCAGCAGACTGAGCTGACCTGCAGCCTGGCAATACAGATGGTTGGTTAAGTCAACGGGGTAATTAGTGAGTGACAGGAGGACTCACATAAATTAAGAGCTGGGGGAGCATTAAATCATGGGGGTATATCTTCACCATTTTTTTTCATTTTGTAAAATATGCTGTGTTGCCTTTTCTGGTCAGTTTGGCTCTGTACCACTTTCATATGCAAATATTCTATATATGCGTATGCACACACGTGCATATATGCAAATACATGCAGACATATGCATTTACACTGGAATTAATATTAACACACTGTCAGCAAATCACTTGAGCTCTTCCTGCCCATGCAAAGGATTTTTTTATATGTGTGGGGGGGTGTGTGTGTGTTCTCTTGCTTCACTTCATCCCAGGGCTCTGTGAGTAATTGCTGAAGCAAGAGGAAGAACATATGTCTTGATTTCCACTGGATTGCGCTGTGCATAACCAGTGCCACATGGAAAAAGGACTCCTAAAGCCCTGGATTCATCTCACTTAAGTGTGTCATCGAGGGAAGGCAGCCAGGAGATGCTGCAGCCTGGCTGAGAGTGGGAGAAGGTGTCACCAGACATCCCTGACAGTGGGGACAGGGAGCAGGGAGGTTTTTCATCTCTTCTTGGTGCTGCCAGGAGCACCAGTGAGCCCAGCTCTGTGTCCTGTCCCTCTGCTGCCTTGTTGTGGCCCATCTGCCATGATGTAGGAGGCAACTGCCAAATGAAAATCTCAAAAATTAAGCTTTTCATATTGATGGAGGGAGAAAACCATTCCCGGATCTTTCAAGTGGTTCGTGGTTTAAAGAAAATCAATGGGGTTTATGGATTTATAAATAATAAAAATGCCATCAGATGGCAGCCATATTATCACACTTCCCTGCTTTGCCTTTGGCAGTCCTACATGTCCCACCTGCAGAATCACTGGTCAGACTGAGCCAGCCACATTTGTCCCCCTCAAAGACCATGGGGACTGCTCAGAAGGCCCTTCCAAAACCTCCCTCCTTCAGCAATAGGAAAACATCTTCAAATTTCCAGTGGAAATTTATTCCTGGCCAAGATGTGCTTTGTTTGGTCTCCCACCTGTAATATCCTCTAACATAAATCATTCCCCTTCCTCCCACCCTGAATGTATTTATGAAAAGTAATCATACCCCCTCTTAACCTTTGTTTTTCTAGGCTAAACAAGCCAAGCTCTTTTAATCTCCTCTCCTAAGATAGGCTCTCAGTTCTGCTAATCACTCTGCCAGTCCTTCTCTGCACCTGTTCAATGATAAATTAATATTTTCTTTTTCCAAAGAGTGGTCCCGGAACTGCACACAACATCCCACACGAGGTTGTACCAATACTGATATTTCTCTGCATCTGCCAAATAAATGTTTCGTTGCATGAGATTTTCTGCAGAACAAATGGAAAATAGATGCAAATCCATAAATTAATAACCATAACATAACCATAACAGAACCTTACTGAAGGAGATCACTGTGGTACTTGGACTTGCATTCTGCTCCTTTGCATTTGTAGGTGCAGATCCTTAACAGGCCTCAATCAGTGGTTTTCCATATTTCATTTACCCTGGATGAGCATCGGGACCTTGTATCAAAGGAGGCACTGAGGAAAGTCTTGTCTGTGTTTCCCTCAGCCTTTGCTATGGCAAAACACCTTTGAAATCTCAGCGGAGGATTTCAACTGCGGAGGTGCAGAGTCAAACGATGAAAAACATTTTGCATTCGTCTCTTCTCTTTTCAAAATGATTTTCCAGTTTTACTTGAGGTTTAATTAAATTTCTGTAACCCAGGCAGAGAGTTCAGCCTTTCTTGATTAATGCTCTTTTAGGTGGCTCTGCTGATAAGAATTTACCATCAACAATTGAGCTAACAAGGCCCAGTGAACAGTTTATAGCAGGAGACTAATTCTATTAACACTTTGCAGTGTCAGGACTCCAGTTTGAGCTCAGACCTGAGAGGAGAGATGGGGGAGAGGGAGCAAATGTAAAATTTGGCAACTAAATCGCCAAGATTCAGCTTCTTCGTGGGCAGAGCTCATCTGGAAACTATTTTAGCTGACAAAATCAGAATTTCACCTGTTCTTTTTTTTTTTCCTCCTGACTGATGTCTGCACTTTTTTGGCTCATTGTGATAAGGGCTGGGAATAAGGAGTGGAACTGAATGGCAGCATTGATAAGAGAAATGAAAGGGTAATGTGATGACATGATACTGGAGTGGGGCCTCTGCAGTTAGCCCTGCCTGTGCTGGATGTGTGCTGGAGTACAGGATGGTCAGGACAGAGATGCTTGTGCTGACAGTTCCAAATTAGTCTGCTGTGAGGGAAAAATTGAGGTGAATGCTCTGCAGAAACATTTCTGTTACTCTTTGAGTGGCAATAGAAATGTCTTGCAGGTCTGTTGTTATTCCCAAGAATTTTCTCTCTCTCTTTCCTTCTCCTCCCTACCCTGCTAAAAGTACCCCTAAAATCTCTCTCTGTGGTACAAAGTCTTGGCCAGGGTATTGCAGTTGATCCATCCATCCAGAGCTTCTCATCTCCAGTACCTGGAGACCCAGGTTTGGACCTGTCTGTTTTGAGCTGCCCACAAACATCATGCAAGAATCTCCTGTGCTCTGGCCTCAGAAGCCAGAGCATTATTTTACAGTTGTAGTTTTCCTTTCTCACCTGGACAGCACAGATGCCTTTCTCCATCCCTGGCCACCATCTCTCCTGTTGACCTTTCTTACTTCCTCAAGGCACCCACTTAGGATTCCCACTCATTCTGCTTTTCCTGGGATCAGTCCTGGGGCTCTGCAGCTCTCCAAGCCTGGAGGAGGATTGGGGATGCCCATGGACAACGGGGCTCTTCCAAGGCTGGTGGCTGAGCTCTGCCACAACAGGAGCCCCCCAGCACCCTCCAGCACTCCCTGAGCTGTTTGCCCTGCCCTTCTCAGGAGCAGAGGTGGGCACTACGTGCTGCAGGAGCTGGTCCCTCCCGAGGGAGGCAGCAGCCACAGGCCAGGCAGGGCTGGGTGGCTGCATGCCTGTGTTCATGCTGCAGTTGGTGTTCACAGGCCGTGCCTGTTTTTAGTTGATTTATTTTACAAAACAGGCTAACGATTCGAGTCAGTTATTTAGGGGATTTGATTCCCTTTGCTGTCAGTGCAGCCATCGGGGAGGATTAGCAGTGTCCCAGCCCCTCATCAGCAGTGATGTCCCACATCCCCCAGTGCTCCTGCTTGAACCCCACTCCCTCAGCTGGCACCTCTGCTGTCCCTGGGTGAAACCGATGGCAAAACATGCCAAGGGTGCACAGCCACCCTCCCTCCCTCTCCCCCCATGGCTTTTGCTGCAGCATCACTGTAGACTGTAGCTGTCAGCAGGGGCCCACCCTCATCAGGGGACTCCAGCCATAATCACTGTAAAGCAGATGCGTGGATCTAAGTCCTGCATGCTCCCCAATATCAAATCACAGCAGGGACACAACTAATACCCTTGTTCCCTCTCCTGAAAACGTGGAGACCCACTGAGAAACCCTTGATGAGGGAGGCTCAGACAGTGCTCCCGACCTCTCAGGACAAGAGGCAGCCAAAGCTTTGGTCCCCAAAGGCACCTGCACTGGCGGTGCTGCCGGGGCCGTGCTGCCGTGGGAGCCACGTTGTGAGCGTGGTCAAAGATCCCTCTGCCTTCATCTCTACAGCTGTTGGAAGTGGCCTCCTGCACAAAGGGCAGTGTCCTCATTAAATCCCGGCCAGGGTTGCCATGTGGCCAGCAGAAATTTTGTTTTGTTTTATTTCACAGTAATATATTCACCACCTCCGAATGTAATGGGGTGACAGATGGGAGCTGGGCCCTGGCTTTCATGGGAAAGGCTCCACTCAGCAGGGAAGCAGCAAGTTTCCCACCTAATCTTCTGCAACCTTCAGACTCCTAACAACTGTAAGAAGCAAAGCAATGGGTAGTTATTAAATTAATGACTTCATCCTCAAGCTGGTAATAAATATTTTATAGTTTTATCTCTCCACCCTGTAGACTGCTCTAGACAGACCAGACTGTTTATTAATCTAGCTTCTGGATTTATGTTATTTAATTGCTAAACAGCCTCAGCATGGTTAGGCTGGATTATTAAATGTTGGAGCCTGAGAAGGAGTCCTCTTACAAATGGCAAAACCTGAGGAGCTTGATCTTGGATTTGGCTTATCAAAACCAACTCCCCTGCAGTGCTAAGGCCAGGTTAGCCCCTATTTGAGTCCAAACCACGCAACCATTGCCTCATGCTCAGTGTAGGCGGACTCTGGGATTTGTTGTGAGTAAGGAAGAGGCAAGGAAAAGTTTTGGCATATCCTGGTTTCAAAAAGGATGTGCTGGTTTTAACCTGCTGTGAACAGGATGCTCTGAGAGCATCTAAGCATCTGTCCTTGTTCTACACCTCCATGGCTCATGTTTCTTTGGGTCATCACAGATAGTCCCTGTCATTTAAACAAAAGAGCACTGCAGTCATAGTAATGAAGGCAGGCTTTAGAGGTTCCTATAATTCCTTGTTGACAGGGTCGAAAATGTCCTTAAAACAGATACTACCATTTTTACAATTGCTGGTTTGTTCATCCCACTGAGAGATGGGGATGAAGGCAGCTGGAGTAACAAGAGCTATTTGTGTGAAGAATGCATCATCCTCATGCTTTCCAAAGCCTCAATCCCACGAGCCCTTCTGTACAGAGCAGGAGGTCATTTCAGGATATATCTTCTGATAAAAGTGTAGGAGAACTGAGTGTTCTAACAAGTGCAGGCCAGAGCTGTGCTGGAGCAATTTCCAGCTCGGGGCTGCTCCACTGGCTGCAGTGTCATCTCCAGCCCATCCCATTGCTCCCCAGCCTCAGCATGGTCTTTCTGAGGCCCAGGAGGGATGCACTTGATGCTGAATGGCATCTCTGAAGAGTAAAGTTCCTTCTCTCCCCAGTAACCTGATGGGAACGAGGCAACCCCTTCCTGACCACCCAGCTGTGTGTTTTTCAGGACCTCTTGGTTATGGGAGGGGGGTGAGAAGGTTTGAGCCATCACTCAGAGAAGCTGTGGGGCAAGGGGAACAAAAACCAGAAAAAAAGCACGAGACTGGGAAAGAATTAACCCTTTGTGCTTACAGCTGAAAGCCATGGCTGGAGCACCTCTCTGGGAGAGATTAGGTCAATGCTGACAAGTGGAAGGTACCACTGGAGGGGTGGGTCATTAGCACCTTTTAACAATTAACAGCGGCATCAGTGAGGCCAAATGACTCTCCTTGGTCAATGGTTTATCGAGGTGTTTAGAGACAACCATACGCCGACGAGCATCTTTTCCCTGGCATCCTTGATGCCAAAGCACCACTCTGCTCTGACATCCTGCTCTCACCCTACACCCTGTTGGAGGAGGCTTAAGAGCTCTCCTAAGCACCCCTATAAACTGACAGTGTACCATCTTAAACCAATTCAATTCCCTTCCCTGCGATAAAGGACGCCAGTTCCGAGAAGATAACATCTCCCAGTGATGGCTCCCCGAGCTGCAATTTAGCACAATCTGAGCACTCTGTTATCCAGCTCAGCCAATTCGTTAAGGAAGGACAGGCTAGCACGTCTATTAGCTCCATCATCATAATCAAATATTGGCACAAGGAACTGCTCAGCACTGCAAAGTCAAGCGAAACCCCCATAAAACAATTATGTGCCCTTCAGGAAAGCAACATGCCAGCCGGGGAGGTGAACATGAGTCCGACTCTTTTTCCTCCTGTGGGAAAGGGACAAAATCCCATCAACTCCAAGTTAAGTCCAGCAAAGCCTCAAAGACACGTTGTTCTTGGGTCTCCTGGGCAAGCTGGGCTCCATCTCCAGCAGTCCTCGTTGCTGGGGTGTTTATTCTCAGAGACCACTGGGATCCTAAGGCTGTCCTAAGCTTCTGCCAGTTGTCCTGCCCCAGGACACGTTGCAGACAGTAAATGAAGGCAGAAAAGACTTCCAGTGGACACCCATGGCCATGTACATGCTCAAGGAAAGGCTTTAGGAAATCTTCCTTCTACCCAAAATTTTCTCTACACTTTTCTGACCACAGTTCTTACCTTTTCGTCTGTGTTTTCTCTGCCCCTTCAACTTCGTGCCTGTGGTAGGGCCACCTCCTTCTGCTGTAACCCAGCAGTGCTTGTGCTTCCATGCAGGGACAGACAGAGAAGTTCAGTTCAGTTAGTCAGACAATTGAATTTCTTGGTGATGAACCTGCCTGAAATTCCTGTTTGATCCAATTCACTCAGCTCCAAATGGCCTTAACATGATTTACCTTATTTTACCTCTGCTACAGCAGAGCAAAACTGAATTTTGGCAACTTCAGAAATTATGTCTCCAACACAGAGATCAGCAAAAAGTTCTCTTCATTGCCACAGCTTCAAAACATGAACTCTTACTGGAGAAAAGGCTCTGTTCTTCCAGGAGGGCAATCTGTAAACATCACAGTCGGGTTGATGCAACTGAGCAAATCTTGTTGACAAAAAACAGCCATCTTCCAGCATTTGAGCTAAACCTCAGAGATCAATTTGGTGAAGTTTTTTTGGAAATCCAGGAGGGAAAAGAGTCCATCTCTGCGTCACATCTCAGGGCTGGTATCTCCTGCACCGCTCCCGATGGCGTCTCCTCTGCTCACACACCATCTGTGGGAGCACAAAGACACAAGATCATGAAATCCTAGAATGGCTTGGGTTGGAAGGGACTTTAAGGACCATCTTGTTCCATCCCCCTGCCATGGGCCAGGACACCTTCCGCTATCCCAGGTTGCTCCAAGCCATGCCCAGCCTTGCTTTGGACACTTCCAGGGATGGGGCGGCCACAGCTTCTCTGTGCCAGGGCTTCCCCACCCTCACAGGGAAGAATTCCTTCCCAATATCCCATCTAACTCTGCCCTTGGTCAGCGTGAAGCCATTCCCCCTTGTCCTGTCCCTCTATGCCCTTGCCCCAAGTCCCTCTCTATCTCTCTCAGATGTCCTTCAGGCCCTGGAAGAGGCTCTTCTCTTCTCCAGGCTGAACACCCCCAGCTCTCTCAGCCTGCCTCCATAGCAGAGGTTCTCCTGCACCCCTGGGGATGCACTGGGGGTGCAGGGGGCAAGTCCTGCCCAGAGGAATTCTGCCTGCAGCCTTCCTGGGATTTACGATTCTCCCCATCATCCCAGGACTAATGGGATTTTGAGCACCTGCTTGGCTGGATGGTGGCAGCTCCTTCTTCTCCAAAACCTTCAGAGATACCAAACCTAAATTCCCCTGGAATTGCCCAGCTCAGGAGGTGGGGTGAGCCAGGTGGGAGGTGCACAGTCCCTGGCTGGAGCTCCAGGTCAGCAGGGATGCGCTGAGCACCCCCAAGTCCAGTGGGGACACATTGGCAGCAGCTCGAAGAAAGACCATAGGAACTAAAGTCACAAACAGAACTGGGTTTTATTATGAAATAACCCTGCCAGTACATAAGGAAGTTCTGTCTGCAAAATACATTTCCTGAGGAAAGTAGATCACAGTATTCGTTTTCACAGAATAACATGTAGCCTGCTATAACTTTCAATGTGACTCTTTATTATTTAAATATTAACAGTATTCCTTCACATAAACAAGTACTCAGTCATCACATAACCAACACACAAACGACAAAATAAATATACAACAAGAGCACAGTTTGTTTTTTTCCCGACTTAAATATTAAATAAATAATAAATACAGAATTTTCATTTCCTGTTATCAGTGCCAGAAACAATATGAATGAAAAAGAAAAGAAAAACTGAAAAAGTCTCTCTTACCCCCAGTGCCCCTGCCCCCGCAAAAAAACAAACCAAAAATTATCAAAATGTCTCAGTTATAAAATATCTTTAAAAAAATTCCCATCATTAAAAGAATAAATAACAAAATATATAAAAAATAACTTGGTTGCATCAAAATTACAAGTAGGAGTTGTAGATAGGATTTTTTCTTTTTTTTTCTTTTTTTTTTGGAATATCATTTTTTTATGGTCAAAAGTTTTAATTTTTAACTTTTTTTTGCTTCTTTTATCTTCATTTCTATGGTGCAGTGTCCAGTTTAAAATAAGTATAAAATTAATAAATAAAAAAGTTAAATAAATAGCAAAAAGTTAACATAAGGTGTTGTAAATATAAATTACATACATCTTGCCAAAATTAAATAATTTACAGGATAATTGAACTAACTACTTTTTTTTTTTCTTCTCTTTCTTCCAGTAAGTGCAATTTCTCTACTTTTAAATACTAACTGAATTGCAGTCACAATCAATTTGGACTCTATTTACATGTTAAGAACATTGTGTTTTTAACACCTCAAATTTTATACTTTTTTTTTTCCCTTTTTTTTTTTTTTTTTTTTTTATTTTTGCACTTGGAATGGGTTCTAAAATAAGTGAACTCGTGGAGTCTGATCCTGCAAACACTTAAGTATGGGAGCAAACCCACCCAGGCCAGCTGCCCTATGGAACTGAACACGGGTAATGACTCCAATCAAGCCACTCATGGGCCTGCAGGCCAAATCCAGTAGTCACTGGGATTTTCCACTGACTTCTCCAAATCGTGAATTACACCCTAAACATCTGCAGGATTTGGCTCAAAATGACACCACAGTCTTGCCTTTTGCTGGAGTCAGCAGTATCGTCCCCAGCTCTGCCCGCCCCACGGCCAGGAGGGGTGCAGGGCACGGGATGTGGGATGCTGGGGCCCCTCGGGGGGTGTTGCCCCACTGAAGTGTTTGGAGAAGGAAGCGAGCTGCGGATGGGGAGCAGCCCCTGGGGTGACAGCCAGCCCTGGCCATGGAGCAGCGCTGCAGAGCAGCGGCCCAAAGACATTCATAGAGTTGTTCCCTAAGTGCACAGAGGGCTGCGTGAACCCAGCTGCTTACAATTGCTTCTTTGGAAGAACTCCCAATACCTGAATCCTCTTTTTTTTTATTACCTTTTTTCCCTTTTTTCTTTTGTTGCAGAATGGCGCCTGCGCTGTGGTTTCGCGCGAATCCTAGAACACCAAACCAAACCATCCTCATTGCCCCGTGGATGCGTGTAAGAAATCAACTCCTGGTTCATGGTATGTAAGCACTTCTCTGGCCCTCAATTAGCATCTCTGTTTTTGTTGGTTTTTGCTTCTTTTTGATTTGATTTGCTTTGTTTTGTTCATCGCAATCTCAACCGTTCTCTGGCATTGATGTATGATCTCTGGACTGGCAGTACTGCGCCACTGTAGGGATGATCACAATAATGAAAAGAACCAGAACTGTCATCAAACAGATTTCCAAAAAATCATATGCACCGGACCATGACACATTAAAGAAATTCTTCTGTTTGAAATATCTGGAATTGGCCTATTCATAATAGCTACTCTCATATTTAAGACAGACAAAGGAATACTGTAGTTGCAAACTCCAAAAGCTTCCCTGAGAACCTTTTTTCCATTGCGCTTTCCACTGGAGATCCAGAACTGCTCTTCAGATTTCTTTCAGAAAATAAAAATAAGCTACTTTATAATACTTCAGAGTTCCCATGCCCAGTGGATATCTGAACACTTCGGAGTTGGGAGGCCCAGCACAGGTTCAGATTTACAGGTAGCTTGCAGCTCCAGCACTTGTAGCAACATAGAACATAACTCAAGTGTGAGTAGGTGATCTGGACATACGACCATAGACAACATGAGGGTTTCAGCCAGTCATACACTAGTCTTGGATCAGACAAGACCCTGTTCTTGAAACGTTTTAACCCTTGGATCCACTCTGCAAGAGCACAGCAACTCATGAAAGATGCCTGCTCTTCGCCTGCTACCAAGCCCCACAGCCTACTGGAGAATTTAACCTTCCATCCTGATCTACCTCGTGGTCCAGGTAGAAAAAAATCCCACTTTTCTCAAGAAGGTCCAAAGTTAAGTAAACGAGAACATTGAGTTTGATCAGTTCCATGTCTCAGAAATGGCCTCTTGGTTACATTTTGGTCTTTTTTTTTTTTTTTTTTTTTTTTTTTTTTTCATTCATTAAACAAGTTTTCTAACTTGTAAACCTGAATACTTGGAGGGGAAGTTCCATCTTACAGTCTGTTTGCTTGCTGCTCTCCATGCCGTGGTGCTACACCTGAATGCCCTTGACAGCCTGCTTGATGCTCTCGAGCAGGTCCTTGTTCTCTGGGTTCTGGTAGCACTCCTGGTTGGTGTACATGTCTGTCAGCGTGTTCACGTAGGCATCAAAGTTCTGCTCACTAATTGGCTCCTGCAGCCAAAAGAAAAAGCCAAATAAAAGCCTTAGTAGAAGAGCAGGAAGAGGATGAGGGTCTTTTCAATAAATCATCTCTGTATTTTAGTGCCTGGAGAAGTTGTGAAAGTGCTCGAGGCCAGGCTTGGAGAAACCTGGTCTAGAGGAAAGTGTCCCTCCACATGACAGGGGGCTGGAACAGGGTGAGATTAAAGGTCCCTTCTGACCCAAACCATCCCATAATTCTCTGCATGTACAGACAGATAAAGGTCTCCACATCAGAGCCTTTTTGTGTGCAGTGCTGCACCTACGGGAGTCTCATCATCACCCTGATCCTGCCAGATCCTAACCAGGTCCTTAGTTTTATGCACTGGCCTTGTGGAACTATTAACAGCATCAGATTAAGTGTGTGCAGGCAGCCTGACAGGCTGGAGGCTGAATTAAGGCATGGAAATGAAGGGCTGGAGGACAACAGGACTGCTGAAACATCACTGAGGGAACCAAAGGCAAAGTCAGGTCACCTTGGGCTCACAGCTGCCCAGCCCAGCTCTCTGCTGCAGTACAGCTTCTGCTTTTGAGGGGCATTGCAGGTATCTAACTTGGGCTTAATGGGGAAAAAAAGAGAGGGGGAAGGAGGAAAAAAACCAGGAATAAAACGAGCATAAAAATCTCATGGGCATCATTTAATTGGAGTTGCCTGAAACCTTGAAAAAATATTTGCTGAACAGTTTATTTGACCTTTATGTGTCAAATACTTTACAAAAAAGCTCTCAGAGAGTGGTTTTCTGCCAGTTAGGCAGCTGGGTGAATACTATCCAAAACTGCTCTGCTGGAGGATGGCTTCTCTCCAACCAGCCTGAATTTAAATACAAACCCCAATGAAAGGGATTCCCAAAAAAAAAAAAAGAAAAAAAAAAGAAAAAAAAGAAAAAAAAAGAAAGGATGGAAGAAAAAATAAATCAAAAGCTCATTCCTCTGATCATTGCAATGGTCTTTATGAGTTGTAAGAGGACAGCTTCCTCAACAACACAAGCCTCACCTCCACACACCTGGTTTTGACAACAGTAATTACATTCCTGGGAATAGAGAGAAGGTAATTAATAGCCTTTTGTGGTTTTACTATTTTAATGCAGTCTTTTCATTTCTCAGTAACTCTATGGTAACATGCTGTGGGCTGTTAGACCTTGTTAAATTAAACAAAATACGCTCTCTTTAAGAATGCTATTCTTTAGCTGCCAGCTATTCAAAACTGAATTGAAACTACCTGCATTATAATAGGAGCTCTAAGATCTTTCTGACGTTGAAATCCAATCCCTCCTGATCTCTGCTTGTGCTATCTTAGCCTAAAAGGCACTGAGTGCCCTTGATAAAGTTTCCTATTTTGTGATAGTGCTCCCAGATGTAATGAGACAGAACAATAGATACAAAGGGAGATCAGCAGAAAATGACAACAAAAGGGAGATATAATGCAAGCTTCAGAGATAAGGGAAAAGTACTGATCTTATAAAGGACACATAGGTGTATGGAAAGAAATTCTTCCACTCTTTAATTGTGAAAAAGCCTTATCATGAATTGGGTTTGGCACAGCTCCCTCCATCACACCGGCTTGGGCTGAGCACTGTCGAAGTTTCTTACCATGTGTGGAAGGCGGATATTGGCAAGACTTTGGATGAGAGCCTGGCTCAACCCTGAGAGCTCCAGGAACAGGGCTTCATTTTGCTCCTCTATGATCTTGTTTTCCTCCTCAATGTTCTTCAGGTTCTTCTCCATGGTGGAGATCTGTGGAGCAAGGAGCACGGCAGGGTTACCAACCCTCGCCAGTGGCACCCACCAACACCCTGCACCCCTGGGCTTGAATGCCTGGCCAAGGACACAAACCTGGGACTGGAGTTTCACCATGGCCGCTTCCATCTCCGAGTTGGACTCGTTCAGCTCACTGATCTCCTTGTTCAGCTGCTTGATCTCCTCATCGTTCTCCAGAACTGCAGGAGGGAAGGGCACAGGCAGTCAGCAAATGCTTTTGGGAAAAGCAAAAGTGTTGGGCTTTCTGCTGAGCCCATCCTGCTGCACCATCCTCACCTTGGCTTTGACAGCCTCTAAACAGGACATATTCTTTCTGGTTTTTTTATTATTAATATTTTTATCATCACAGTTCAATGATCCTTGAACAGGTCAATATGGAAATGCAAAAGCAAAGGACAGCAGAGCAGTTGGAGTCCAACACATCCCCACACCTGGGCAAGGTTGATTGTCCTGAACAATCAGGTCACTCTCTCCAATCCTGAGTTTGGACTGATGCCATTTAAAAAACTAATGCATGTCTTGATGAGAAATTACGAGGACCATAAAATAAAGCAATATTTCTAGAGGAGTGCAGGTATTTATAGGTTCCAAACTATCTAAGTATTCAAGTTCAATGCTTGAACCTTGTCAAATACCACAGAAAGCTCAGTAATAGCACTGGAAATGCAAAGTGCCATCGCTCACAAAATTCCAGATCCAGAAATAACTCAGTATTAAAAGCCCTGAATAGGTAAAAATTGCTGAATGACTGCAAGGGATTTGTAAAAATGCCAATGAATATATGAAGAAAAAAGAAATCTGAATTTCAGCATTACTTCTTTTGCCTTCTTTATTGTTGCTCCCTTAAAATGTGTGACTCAATGAGTGGGACTCATACCATGCCCCCACAAACAAGCAGAAAACCCAAGGAATAGGTGTTCAAAGTACATGATGTCCTTGAAATTTGTGCCCAGATTTCAGCTGAAACCTCCCCAGTCTATAAAGATCTGTGGGCTCAATACCCTGACACACCTGCAAGGCAAAGGAGTGAAAAACCTTACCATCACTGGTCTTGAACTTTGTGTTGAGAATTTCATCCCCTGAGAGTTTTCCTTTCTTCCCAGCAAAAGTAGCTCTTGGACACCCTGACAAACTGAAAAAAAAGTGAAAACGGGTTTCATAAACTCTCAGTATTTATAGGTGCTTATGTTCCCAACATAAGAGCATGTGCCATTTGGTGGAATTCAAGCTGCGAGACAGTTCTTCTAAAAGCTTTTTATGGTACAGAGGAAATTGCTTTATGAATAATACCACAAAACTCCCCATTTATAAAGTGAGAGCAATTTTCTTTAAGCAAAGATTAAAAACACATTGCTTGCTAAAAGAGGAGATGTGCCAGGTGAGATGAGTCTGGTTGTCTTGGGCACCAAACCCCTATTTTTGGTGCTCACGTTCTGTTCCAGCACGCAAATAGAGATTTAGATTAGAGGCTGGGAAGAAGTTCTTCCTTGTGAGGGTAGTGAGGCCAAAGTTGCCCAGAGAAGCTGTGGCTGCCCCATCCCTGGAAGTGTCCAAGACCAGGCTGGACAGGGCTTGGAAAAACCTGGGATAGTGGGAGGTGTCTCTGCCCATGGCAGGGGGTTGGAATGAGATGAGCTTTAAGGTCCCTTCCAACCCAAAGCATTGTGATTCTGTGAATATTAAAACAACCACACATTTTCTCCGTTTAGCAAACTTCAACCTGACTGAACTCAGCACCAAAAGCACCAGTTCTTGAGCCTCGCACGAGGAGCTGAACACTGCTCAAGCAGCATCTCAAAACCATCCCGCTCCCGCTGCTTTGAGCCCCGGGATTTACCTTCTGTGAGTGAGGAAGCTCCCGTTGGCGTGGCCGGAACCGTCACAGCCTGGGGTGGGGCAGGTTGGGCCTTCGTTCTTCAAGGACTTCCAAGAAAAGGAGGAGCCATTGAGGGATCCTTCCTTCTGCCTGCGGGCTGCCAGGGGGCAGCCAGAGGCGCTCCGGTGGGACGCGTACTTGCCGCTGATGTGTCCCAGCCCAACGCAGCCCGGGACCGGACACCTGGACACAGAGAACCACCCAGAGTTACAGCACGGCCCCCCAGAGCAAAGGACAGGAGGAAGTGAAAGGAATGAGGGTTTGTCTTTACAAACAAGCTGTGGGCCTGCTGTAGATTGACACTGAGAGATATAAGAAACAACGGGAAGAATTCCACTGGTTGATGAATGGAATGAAAGAGATCTGTCTTTTCAGATAAACTGTAAGCCCACGGATAAATGAAATTGTATATTGAGAGATGAAAGAAACAAGGGGGAGAACCATGAATTCCAGGAATTAAAAGAAGAAAAATTTTAAAAGTGGGGGGAGGGGGGGTTATACATTAGAAGGGAATCTTAGGTATTAGGCATTCCGGGAAGTCTGTGCCTCTCAAATACCTCAGCCAATGGGGAAAGAGAGAGGGAAAATGCGGCCAGAAAATTAGGATAAAAAGGAGGCTGGGTCCTCCAAAAATTTGAGAGATCCCAGGGGAAATGCCCCATGGCCTCTCCCTTTATTCAAATAAAGTAAAAGGACTCCTCTGTCTCCTTTTCGGACATAAACCTCGTGTTTGTGGATATATTTTCCTAACAGAAGGAATAAAGGCGTGAGAAAATTATTGATGAACAGCAACGAGGAAGCCTGGGAAGAGAGTGTTTTCATGTGGGTCTCGTCTGGAGTTTACAGGGGAGGTACTTGGTTGATGGAAATAGCAGATGGGAAATTAAGAGCTACAACTGCTCCTTCAAAAGAGCCAAAGAGAATCAAGGAGAATTCTGTAGGAGGGACGTCTTTGGAGGTCACATCACACGCAGTAAAAGCAGGTCCCTGTGGTGTCAGAAAGCAGGTATTTGGTGCTTCACTAGGGACAAAAATGGCAGGTTGGGCTGCCTGACATGGGGCCCTGATGTACCCCAAGGCTGACACTCACACTGAGCCATCCCACTCGTACAGCTGGCTCTGCCTGGAGCCGCTGCTGATGAACCCTGGCTCAGCTCTTACCACCTTACACCAGCACAGGAGCACTGTCTGTGCCCTTGGGGACACAGCCCTCCCCAGGAGCCAGCCCCGGAGCCAGGAGCTGCTCAGGCAGTGCACAACGAGCTGCACCCTGTTCCTGCCAGGAGGGCGTCCCAGGGCTTTCTGAGCCTGCACGCCGTCAGACAGGACAAACCACCGAGCCACCGCTCACCCTGCAGCCGTGGCATGGCCTCACTTGCCTCCTCCTCCTGGTTCACATCCTGCCTCTCTGGGGAGATCAACCCACGCTCTCAAGGGGATAAAGTAGGAATTATCATCGAGGCAGCACACGGGCCCTGCCATTACCAGACTTCTCCCTTTTTATGGCCGGTTGAAACACACAGGAGCTGTGAGGAGCCTTGTGGAAGCTCCAACACAAATTGTGCTACTGCCAAGCACACAATTGGCCCTCTAAAAGGCACCTCTTTCCTCCCTCCTCACCTAATGGCGTTCTCCCTAAATCCAGCCATCCCAGAAGCCTGGTGTACCTATCAGGGTTTCTGCTGTGGTTTGCATTTGTTTTAAAAAATGCTTGTCAATTATAAATACAGTTAAAAGTTTATTATGCGAGGGAGGTTACTCAAAAATAGGGGAGGTGGAAGGAGGTAAGAAATGACAAAAATAACCCCCATGTCCTCAGTTTGGAAGCAATTAGGGACTTTGAGGCTCTCCAGCAAAAGCATTCGCGGAGCTGCTCCTGAAAATCGCAAGCTGCGTTTCACCGCAGAAATTATTGCCCTGATTGTTTACATTCCGCACAAAAGGGAGATGACAGCAAAAGGGGGGGCCCCTACACCCAGCCTTTTCCCAAGATAATTTGAAAAATGCTGATCTCGATTTTAATCAGCTGCAAATGCAGCACAATTCACTTATAATATCCCTGCCAGCAGGATCCTCAGTAAATTCATAACATCATTGCTTTTATATGATCACGAGCAAATTACTGAATCCTCAGGAGGAAAAGGAGAAGGGGGAGAGGGGGGAAGAGCAAGAGAAAAAGAGACAAACCCCAGCATTTTGTATGCAGCCATTACAGCCCAACCATTACACATTTTACACCGTTAATTTAACTTTTATTACATTTTCATTGTTAAAAAATAAACCAGACCCTTATTGTGCAAAACAGCTGTCTTGGACATCTTTTAAATTATTTTTCTTTACATTATTATTATTTAATGGGAGCACCAGTAGCGTTTGATCAATTAGACACCTGTGGATGTTTCCGCTCTATGGGCTGGGCTGAAGGTTGAGGTGATCTGTTCAATCACATCTGCAGCAAATTACTTGAAGGATGAACAGCAGAAACAACAGGGACTAAATGACTTTCTCCTCAGTGACGATGTGCAAAACTCAGGTTCCAAGCAGAGCTCGGTGCAGACAGAGGAAGGATTTAGAGCCAAAGCTCCTTAACATAATCCCACACTGGGCACACCTTGCCGTGGGTGGTGGGACAAACCCTTGCACAGGCTGGGCGAAGGCACCGGCCAGGGATTGTTGTGCCATGTTGTTTTGCACATCTCAGAGGAGCTTCTGTTCCTCCTGGGTGTATTGGAAGGGTAGGAGTTGCTGCCTGGGCTGTGGGATGTTAGGGAATGCCTCCACATCCTGCTGCTGCAGAGACCCTCACAGCCCATCTCACACTTCCTGCACCCGTGTCCATGGTTCTGCCGGGACCTGTCTGGGGGTGGATGGCATCAGCTTTCTAGGAGTCATAAAATCCAGCTCTGATCATGCTCCAACCCCATTTGGAGCCTGGAACCTAGAGAATCTATGGATATCCCACTGCTGGAAGTGTCCAGGGCCAGGTTGGATGGGTCTTTGAGAAATCTGGTCTAGTGGGAGGTGTCCCACCCCATGGCAGAGGGTTGGAATGAGGTGAGAATTAAGATCCCTTCCAACCCAAATGATTATAGGATTTCATGCCGTTTTATCTTCCCAGTGTTTGCATCTTCAGAGCGGACTAGGAGAAGCTCAGGCCCTGGTGAGGATGCTGGTGGGGACCCTCACTCTGCTGTGGGTGTCCTGCCAGCCCCCCCCATGTTCCCCATAACAAAACAGCCACATAAAAACCCCTTTCTCCTTGCACTGGGAGGTGATTTCTGTGCCAAGAAACCACACTGGGGAAACTGCTGGGCACATTCCTGCCCTTTCCTGCCCTGAGTGGGGAAGGCAAAAATGAGCAAAACCATGGCTTCCCCAGCCCCACAGGGCACGTGTCCCTGCGGAAACCATGCAGAGGGGTGACCTCCCAACTCAGGGCTCCAACCATGGTGAGAGCAAAGGTACAACACCCAGCAGCTGCACAGCACCAGTTTGCTGCCTGTCCTTCCCTTCCCTGCGTCCCTGGTTAATGGCACAGCATCACAACACCACCAGTAATTCAGTGCATTTGAGCCAAAAGAGGCTTTTTCCCTGCAGATTCTCGAGTAGGTTGCTTAATTTTTAATAAACTCTCCTAACTCCTGCTAATTATCACACGGCTCATTTAACTGGGAGGCTTTCCTTCCTGTAGACTGAGGAGGAAGAACAGAGCAGATGGCTCGAATACCATCTTCTTCTGAAAGGTCCTTCCCCCCCAGCAGGCGCATCCCGGCTTCCCACGGCCCCCGCAGGGTTCTTCCACCCCCACTGGGTCCCACTTTGGCTCAGCCTCTGCTCCAGGCCAAAACCTGGGCACGTGGAGATACCCACCTCTGCTCCTCTGTGAGAGCAAGACCTGCCCTGGGACTAAAATAAGTAAAAAAAAAGATCCCTTTGGAGACAGCCTGCTGAGCCAAAGGTTTGGACAGATATACCAGCACTCATGGGCAACCAGAAACTCTTGGAAGTGGTTGAAAATTTTTTCCATGTTTCTTTTTACCCCCTTCCACCTGCACTTGCTGGGTGAGTGTACAGGCTCCAGGAAGGGTGGAGATGCTCAGAGGTAGCAAAAAACCCCCCCGCAGAGTCCTGGAGTCAGTGCTGCCTTTCATGTCCTGTATCTGTGTAAGGAGATACAGATCCCAGACCCCACATGCTGAGCCTGTGATGCTCAGACTTGCTAAAAGTCAGGACAGATGGATTTCACAACTCATGAAAACTCCTGAGGTGGACTAAGCAATTTCAAATGTCTATTCCCCACAGGGATAAACCCCCTGGGGTGTTTTGAAAACCTCAGCCTGATGCAGCAGAGAAAGGTTTTTTTCAATTCACTTCAAATATTCTGCGCTGGCAAAGACTCCACAAAACACAGTTTATTCAGGGTTACCAGATCCTGACCCGACTCAGTGCTGGGTAGTTTCTACTTCTACTGTGCACCTGGCAGTTAAATCAGTCCATCAGCCCTTGCCTGCCCACTGCTTCCCAAAAACCTGCAACGTTTGGCTTGACGGTGGGGTTTTACCCTCGTTTACAGCACTGGTGTGGTTTTTCAGGAATTATATGAGAAACTGCGCCCTACCAACCTACATTTCACAAATAAGAAAAAATACACCATTATCTCCCAACCACCCAATTTTTCCATCAAATATCAAAATTGCAACACCTAAACACAGCAAAGAGCTTTGGTGGGGGATGCTCAAAGCAGCGTGAGTTAGGAGGGATGTGGGGTGGGTGCTCATCTCCCACGTAAATCTGTGTGAGGCAAAGTGGATTGAGTGACAAGCTCTGCTCAGGAGTTTTTTCCAGACTTACTTCATCAGCTCTGGGTCTTCTTTATCATCCTTTGTCGGGGTGATCTTGATCCCACTTTTCTTGGCACGAGGGCAGCCTGACAGACTGTGGTTAAAAAGAGAAGAAAGGCCTGTCTCACTGGCAGAATCTCTGCATTTGCTATTCCCCCGCTTCAGTCATCTTTCCCTTGAATTTGGCACAGTGTTTTTGATCTCTCTCGTTTTGCAGCTTCACATCACGAGGAGAAGTCAGAAGGAAAAAAAGTAGTAAAAAATTGAGGGAGATGGACAGTAATTAATGGTGTCTAGATAAGAAGATATCTGCTAACAGCCTGCAATGTTTAATGGAATTGTTGAAACAGAAGGCTCAGATCTCTGCTATTAATGTTCTAAAGTGATAATAGAAGTCATAAATAGGTAGCAATATTAACAGGAACATTGCATCAGCTAAAATCTGACCCTTTGTCTTTTATTCTGTTGAAAGGAGCTTCTAATCAGATGCTAGAATCATCAGAAAAAAAAAAAAAAAGAAGTCAGATTAAAGAGATGAAAATAGGCTTCAGTTGTCAGTAACATTAATGTTTTATTCACAACTTTACAACTCTGCCCACTGCAGGGGAAAAAAAAAAAAAAAAAGGAAAGCAACACAAAAAGAGGCTAGAGAGAAAATAATTTAAGGGAGATCTTACCTTCTATGTGATGCATAATTTCCTGTTATGTGACCAGAGCCATCACAACCAGGAGTAGGGCACCTGCGGAGGCAAGGGAGGTTTGGATTAGCCTGGGGACTGAGCAGGGGATCGACACTCTGTGACAGCTCTTCTCAAAGAGAAATCTGGCCACTGCCAGAACTGGAGCAGGTTTTTCCTTCCTGCTCCTTCCCTCTCTGTAAGGACAAGATTTGGTCTGTAATATCCGTGTACTGAAGCCAATGCATCACTGCATGATGTGGCACTGGAGAGGGACAGCTGTGAGAGGCTGCGAGCACAGGGAGTGGCTGCTCCCATGAGGTCCCAGCCTGTGTTCCTCCCCTAGCGAAGGGGACAGCTCGGGTGCTGATAATGAGCTAAAAAACCCCTCCAGAACAATGTTTGTCATCTTGAAGAAGCCATAAGGAGACAGAAGGGACCATCTAGGGCCAGCAGGATGGGCCCAAGCAGAGACAAGAACCCAGGAAAGGAGCTGACAGCTCTGGTCAGCAGGGCCACCGTGGCCACCACCGACAGAAGGTTTTGGCTCAGGTCTGGGTGACTTGGGGAGCATAATCTCAGTGAGGGCAAATGGGCAGCCCATGGCAGGGGGGTCCTCAGAGTGCAAAACTGAATGACGTTTCTGGTGGAAAATGCTGAAGGAACAGGAGGAAGAAGGTTAGGTTAGCCTTGGGTCCCCTCCTTCCACAACACCACGGGCAGGGGACAGGGGTCAGCAGGGGGACAGCACCTGAGGGGCCTCGGGCTGGAGCTCACGGGGTCACCACACACGGGCACCAGCAGCTCTTGGTGCAGAGCCTGCCCCTCAGTCCTCCCCTTACAAAGGGACCTCTGGAGGGGCGTCCTGTGCCGTGAGTTTCCAGGTGAGCAACCAGCGCTCTCCAGCAAAGGCTCGAGTCGCTTCTGTGATCCCCCAGAGCCGCACAAAGGCTGGCGGGGGCTGCGAGCCCACCCGGCGGCGCGGGGATAATGGCCCGAGCTAAGCACCACATCATTAAGGGCTCAGAGCGAGAACGGTGAGGGGATGTAAAGTACCACAGCACAAAGATCTGTTCCCAGGGCTGTAGGTGACGCGGCGGACATAAAAGTTGTCATGGGGACAAGGAAGAGAGGCGAGGAGTGTTTGCCGAGGATGTGCACGCCAGCCTGCCAATTAGCCAGGGCTCTTTGAGTCAAGTGACTGGGGCCGGGGGCGGGGGTGTGGGGAGGAAATCCGCGGTGCTGCCGCAGGACGAGGGGCGAGATGCTCAGCTGCTCCTTCTGAGCACAGCGAGCAAAGCTCAGGGCACGGCCACGAGCTTGCAGAGCGCCCGTTCTCCTCGGGGGAGGGGTTTTCTGTGCCCCCACTTTCCCCATCCCCGTTTTTAAAGCCACCGGTGCCTGCTTTGGATGACTGGCTGGTACCTGCAGCAAGGCAGGGCTTGGTGTCTCCAGGAAATGAGATGATGGGCAGCCTGGTGGTGCACGGGCAGCCCCTGAGGTCCGAGCCCTTGGGAAAGGCAGGATGCTTTCCCAAAGGCTGGACAGGGCTCTGAGCAGCCTGACGTAGCTGAAGATGTCCCTGCTCACTGCAGGGGGTTGGACTCAATGGCCTTTAAGGCATTTCCAACCCAAATTATTCTGTGATTCTACGCTGGTGCTCTGGCCCCTGAGAGTCAGTGGAGCAAAGGTTTCCACTGGTGACTTTGGTTTGGCAGCTTGGGAAACAGCTATTTTGAAAGTCTTCCCTTTTTTTGTTCAGAAAATATCAAAATTCTCCTCTTTGCAGCAGATCTGAGGGAGACTTTGGCATTTGCAGGTCGCTGAATAATCTCCATTGGCAAAAAAACTGGCACCTCACCTCGGGTAGGAGAGCAGGGACATGTCCTGGTCCTAGAGGGGTAACAGGGAGGCTCAGAGCCAGGAAAACATAAATGCACATAGGTCTGGTGCTGTAAGAGCAGGGACACATCCAGCAGAACCTCAATGAGGGTGCAACTTCTTCAACTCATTTAGACATTACAGGTTTAGGAGACGACTGTGATATTTCCCAGCTCTACACTGTTACAGTAGAAAGTAAAACTATTTCTCTGTTGTTCTAGCTTCAGGGTGGGAGGAAATTATGAAAACACTAACACCAAACTCCTTCTTCCTTTCAGTATTTTTAAAGAGGAGAGAGAAGTAATTTGATTTTTATTTTTAATTATCTGGAGACAAATCATACCAACAGAGACCTTTTATTGCATGTTCCAGCCTGGAGCTATTTTTTTTATATCAGGGATATTAACCCCTGAAATAGAATTTATAATAGAAACACTGACATGGTCTTATCTGGAGTTGTGAAAAGCTATGACTGTGCAATCTGTAATATCTCAAAATCCCTTCCTCCCTCCTCTGCTCCCATCCTCGCCAGGACATGGAAAAAAAAAAGTAGTATTTGAGGAAATAACATTAACAAGCTTTTTTTTTTTTGGGCCAGAAGTCTCCTTTTTTTATACAGGGTTTTGATGAAAAACACTGACATGGGATGCCAGAGGGGAACAGGGGATGCTGCACAGCGAGGCTGGATGCAATGCTTGGTCTCAGGGATGAACCCGTTTGCTTTTTGTCTGGCCCTTACTGGAAATGGCCACTACTCCTGAGAGCTTTCAATATCTTTAATTGTCTGATCACTTGGCTATTCTTTCAAGCTGTTGGAGAAACACCCGTTCAGCAAAGCTCTCTTCAGAGGTCCTTTCAAAAATTTGGTCTGTAGTGCCTGATTAAGGGTACTTAGCACTAATCACAGCAGTCCTTGCCATCCACCGGCAAATTCTATTAATATCAACTAATCCTGCCTCTCCACCTCTGTGTAAGGAGCAGGTGGTTAACTAACACTTGCCCTGGCTGCAGCCCAACACTGGTGGTGGGGCACAGAGAAGTCCAGGAGCCACCAGAGAGGCATTTGGGACTTTTCCAATGACCTTGGTGACCAAAGGGGCTGCCTCTGACTCACCTCAGGGCTCCAGAAATCCCTGATTGCACACAGGACACAGCACTTTTGGTTTTTTCCAAGATGACCCTGTGCAATGTGAAGCCCCTTATGAGGTTTTGCTCCCAATGGAGGCTCCTCAGTTGTAGTTAAGAATATCTCAGTGTCTAAATGGTCCAAAAATTGGATTCAGCAAAACTGGGAACTCAGAGGAGACTCAGCCTGCAAGGATAGGCTGGGTCCAGGAAAGAGACAATGAAAAAAATGCACAATGAGCTTTACCCCAGAGATGCAGATTGGATGGAGAGGGTTGTGGTTTCCCCAGTGTTCCCAACTAAATACAATTTCACCTTTTTTAGGGAAGGCAACCTAAGAGAGCATTTGGGAAACCCCTCTGTGAAGAATAAGCTCCTGCTGAAAAGGAGGAGTTTGGAGAAGACAGCAGCAAAGCTGAATATGGGATTCAGAGGAAGATACCTGAATGAAAATGTCAAAACCAGGTTCCTTCCTTCAGAAACACCAATGGGAATGGGGAAGTTTTGATTTTCATGAGCCCTTGACCCCTGGCTCAGGATCCAGCCTCACCAAGCATTTGCTCACTCCCATTTTCATTCCCTCACAAATCACGGAAATGAAGAGGAACCTCTCTCACTACATCCCAAACGGCCCCTAAAATGTAGCATAAAAATAGCACCCCAGGTTCTCCAAAAGAGTTGGCTTTGCTGTGTGCTGGCAGTGAGTTCCCAGCTGTGACTCTACCCAAAAATAAATCCAGGCTTTGGATTATTTGAGATGGACAAAAATGTTAAATGAAAAGGGCTATGGCCCAAACTAGGCAACAAGAGCTTGGGAAAAGATGCCAAGTGAAAAAGAACATAACATGTCTGCAGTGCCCAGAGGAAACCTGCCAGGTGTCCAGGTTATTTCCAATCATTGCCATCAGCCCCATCCCCAAAATTATCCTTCCTCCATCCATTGCCTCTTCAACACAGCAGCTGGAAGCTGGACTCCACCAGAGCTCCTTGAAGGCAGGTTTTGATCAGCTCTTTGAAAGGAGAAGGAAGGGGATGGAAAAGCAAAAGCAAAGCAAGAGGAGTGGGGGCAGGAAGGGAGAAGAGAGAAAA
>WEKY01032038.1:48550-93100 GCA_013390045.1 Picathartes gymnocephalus | reverse complement strand
AAAAAAAAAAAAAAGAGTTCCAAGTTGAGCGCAAACATACTTGAGGTCAGCAGAGTGGGCAGCCATGAGGTTTCTGAGGCTCTTGTCAGCAAGAGGACAACCAGAAAGGCTGAAAGAGAAGAGATGGAATATCTGGATAAGCAAAAAAAAAAAAAAAAAAAAAAAAAAAGAAAAAAAAAAAGGAAAAAGAAAAAGGGCTGGGGCATGGGGAGGGAGAGGGGCAACAGAAAGGGGGAGGAAACAGAACCAAACTACCCACATGGTCACAAACTATACCAAAAGAAAAAAATAAAGTTGTTTTTAGAGTTCAAACCATGAAAGAGATGTCGACCCACCTGCGGTGAGAGGCATAGTTCCCCGTTATGTGTCCACTGCCATCACAGCCTGGGGTTGGGCAACTGGACAACAACAACAACAACAACAACAGAGAGCGTAAGTGTGGGAAAGGAATGGATTCCCCAAGATCCAGGGGAGGACAAAGCCAGCAGAGCCCCCTCGGGGTGTGTCTGGGGTGTCTCGGTCCAGCCCTGCTGCCAGAGCCCTGACACCAGCCCCACCCATCAGATATGTTTGCATGGATATAAACCAGCTGTTTCCCTTTCAGCTCCCCTTCCTCCCTTCTTACTTCTAAAAGATCATAAGGATCCTAAAAACACAATTTGGAAAAAAAAAAATTGAGAAAAACCGTGGCAGAGGCAAAGAAAGTGTTTAAAACCCTTAATTGCTGGGAGGGCTTGGTGGCAGTGGGGGGCTGACACAGCCTGCTGGGTGGCATGACCTGACAGACGTGGCCACCCCTGGCTGCTGCTGCTGCCAGGTTGGATGACTCCTGCAATGCTGAAACTCTGGCTGCAGCAATCATCTTGTTCAGATTTTGGATCTGAATAAGGTGCTTCAGATTTCAGCTTTCTGAAATGATTTTTTTTTTTCCCTCCCAGCCCTTACAGCTGCAGAGACAAGCTTGCAAACACTCTTTGCTTCAGAAAGGGAATGCCAGTAACCTCTGGCTGTGCCTGGGGGTGATGGGAAGATACAGGTGAGGGGCACCTGCCTGGCAGTGGCACAAGAACTGCACCCAGACACAGAGCATCAGACGCAGCAGGAGAGTCTGGTCCCGAGTTAATTACAGCTAATTCATTACAGCCCTTGGGCCAGAGAGGAACAAGGATATTAAATGGAGAGGGAAGGCTCAGGGCTGCCCATGACACCATTTATTTATTCCAGGGCTGTTTCCATTTGGGAAATTTCTCTACCATCACGATAAAATTAAAACACAGGAGGACTTCAGGGCTCTACCTCAGAAATTGCTGTTCACATCACTGGTGGGTTTTAAAAAAACCCTTTAGAGCTTTGTGTAGGGCAGCTGGTCTGAGCTTTGCTCATTTAGGGGAGATGCTGCTGCTGCTCTGCCCCCACAGATCTCCATGCCTGGCTGTTCCCTCAGCCTCCTGCCTGTGCATAACGAGTGAGTTGGATGAGATCAGCAGAACGGTGCCCACCACCTCCCTATGTGATGTGTGGGAGGGTCAGATGCACAGGAAAGGAGCCAGGAACAGCTGGGATGCCTGGGAGGGGAAATCTCCCCATCACAACCTCCAGGGTGACCCTGATGTGCTGTTGGACCAGAGCTGGGTGCAAGCTGCCATGTTTGGCTCAAACTCTTAAACATTAACCATTCCTGTGGGACTCAGTGAGGATGCAGAGCCATACTCCATCTTATAGGGCAGATCTGGGTCTGTGCTTCCACCCACACGGTGGACAGACAGATGCGAGCTGGCTCAAGCTCTCTCTTCAGTACAAAATGCAACACAAAAGCAAAATTGCTGCAGCCTCAGGTCACATTTTGTCTTCCTGCAGTATCACAATGCAGGGACTCATTGCTCTAAGCCAACAAATCCTGTCTTCTCAAAGAGACATCTTGTGTTCAACACCCCCTCCAAGAAGGTGTTGGGATCCCTTGGGTGCTCTTGGCTCCACAGCATCAGCCAGTGTCCCAAAAAAGAGGATCAGGACAATGGGTAGGCACAACCACTGTGCCAGAAACAGTCCTGCAGGAAAACACCAAGAAAAACTGGCCCTGAATGGAGTTTCCCACAACCCTGTCCATGAATCCTGAGAGCACCAGGATCCCTGCATCACTGCAAAGTTAAGGCCATGTAGGAACATATTTTGCCTCATTGATCAGCAGTTGTAGGAGGATGATTAAGATCAATCACAGTAAGAAAGGGAGCTACGGTTCCTATTTTTAAAATGTATTTACTAATTTTGTTCCCTACCATCCTGGCTAAGTACATATTAATAGATTTTGGAGGAAGAGACAAGAAGGCAGGACTTACGTGAGCAGCTCTTTCTTGATGTCCTTGGAGAGGAATTTCAGCTTGAAGTTGGTTAAAGTAACTTCACCTGGGTATTTTCTCTCTTCAAAGTTCTCCTCTGACACTTCTTGCTCATCAGCTTCCGAGGAGGCAAAAGAGTGAGCAGCAGGCTCTGACTGCAAGGAAAGGGGCAGAGTTGTGGTGTGGTCATTGCTGCTGAGCTGTGGTGAGAAAGGATCCCAAACTCATCCCAGCTAAGGGTTAGTGCAGCATTGCCAACACTCCTGAGCCCCCTGCAAGCACCTCAGTACCCAGCTCAGAGATCCAGCAGCCTGTAATTTCCTGGGTTTTTAGGAGAAATGTGTAAAGCACGTTTATACAGGGGTTTGCAGTGGCTTTCCCAAGGTCTCGAAGGGATGAGGACGAGTGCAATCCCCTCACACTATCCCTCAGCAGCCTCCCCACCGGCAGAGAGGCAGAGAGGCAGGTGATGCTCTCAGAGCTGTGCCCCTCATCCCAGCTGGGCTCATGGCTGGATTCCCCACCTGCAGGATTAATGTGCCATGCAGGGCTGTAGCTGATAATGGCAGGTATAAATCGAAACATCACCAGGATGTCACTGCTGCAAGGGAGCTGACAGGATTTACAATGAAGAAAACACTGCAGACCCAGGGCAAGGAAAGTGTTGGGTTCTCCCTTTGCAAGGTCACCCCAACAGATCCAAGAGCAGTTGCTTCCTGCCTGGTTTTCCCTGGCTGATATCTGATAGCACTGACCAAGCCGGGAATGTTTCTCTCCTTGGCTCAAAGAACAAACTGGGGGTTCTGGGGGAGAAATTGGACAACTGTGCAGGCCAGCATGGCACTCAATGTCCCCTGAGTTGTTACTCAAGCCAGGAGCCACCGCTCACCTCCTCTGGCTCCTCTTCCCGCTGGCGGTTTGGTTTAGTGTAGTCAATGGGCCCATCCCATTCGTCCTGGCGGGAGGTCTGGCTGGACTGGGGGGAGGTCATGGTGCTGCTCGTGGCACTGGTGCTGTTTTGGCGCTGGGACACATCTGGGGACTTCATGCTGGGACTACTGCTGCAGCTGCTGCTGCTGGGGAAGGTGCTCTCCCGTTTGCGGTGCTTGTTCATACTCAAGTCCAGAGTCCCATTTTCATCCACCTCAATGTCCATGGACTGAAAGGTTGGAGACACAACCAGTGTTAGCGGCTGCCACAAATTCCCCATGGGGATCTTGCCCCTGTTTCTCTTTCGCAGTGCAGTGGGTAGGTTTTCCTGTCCCATCCTTTCCACAGTCAGGTGGGAAGAACTGAATAAAAAGGGTGGTTCTTTCCTAAATATTTCAGGAATATGTCATGCAAAGGCACCCCCCAGCAGTGTGGCATTTTGACTCAGTTGATTGAACATGGGCATCTAGTGCCACTTAGGATGCCTCATGACATCCAAAACAAGGTTGGGAGTGCTCCATGGGACTTTGAGGAAACCTATGTTCCTCCGATAAACAGCTGGAGATCAGACTGGACACAACTGGGGAATCTCAAATGGCATCAGATACAGATCAGGGAACAACTGAAACCAGCTCTGACAATCATGGAAGTACAGAATTGTTTGGGTTGGAAAAACCCTCTGTGACCATCAAGTCCAAACATTCAGCCAGCACTGCCAAGCCCACCAACCACAAAACCATGTCCCTAAGTGCCAAATCCACGTGTCCTTTAAATCCCTCCAGGGATGGTGACTAGGTGATATTTTTCCTAATATCCAGTCTCAGCCCGAGACTTGGCTTTGGATTGATGCTCATCTCACATGGGTAATTTGAACCACGTGGCACCTCCACATCACGTGAAGAGCCAAGATTGCCTCCTCCAAACCCAAAGTGGGGAGCCAAAACCGTGATTTTGGATGAGTGCCTGCATTCCCTTTATATTTAAAAAAACAAAATGACAGGAAGGGTAAACCAAGGTGTTTCTCCCACCCCAAACTTCAAGTCTGGCCCCTAGGCAGTGGTGCCTGGGCACACTCCCCCACCTTGCTGGGGGCCTCTTGCTGCTTGGTGCTGAGATTCTCGGGCATCTCCCAGCAGCGGGTGGAGAGGTTGAGGATGGCAGTGGCCGCCATGTGCGCAGCCTCAGCGTCGTGGGAGTAGTCAAAGCCTGTGGAGGAAGATGAAGTGCTCTTCACGTAACTGCTGGAGGGGCTGTGGCTGGGGGAAGAGGCCTTTGGAAAAGGTTTGGCTGGAATAAAAAGAGAAGGAACAACACAAGGCTGATGTATAAGCGGCATGAGCAGCAGGGAAAGGTTAAGTCAGTGTGACACAGTTAATGTATGCACAGTTCCTGGGGTTATTCCCAATCCAGGGGCTGGTTTGTTGCCTGGGACGTGCAACAGGAGCAGTGCTGGCTGCAGCTTGTGCTTGGTGTGAAAGGTTAATTCATTAACAGACTCTGCCATCAATGCCCAAAACACAAGTGCTTTTCTTCATTAGAGCTGCTCCTCAGTGGAAGCAGTTACAGGAGAAAGCTTAGAGAAGCTTCCTGGCCCTTTTTTTATTGTTCTCTCTCTATCCATAACTTATCTGCAGGGCTGTCTTACAGGGAGATTTCTAGTAGTGCGTTTGAAAACTTTAAAGTTATAAAATTACATTAATAGAAAAAACATGGTCATAAAATATGAGCTTCCAAGGATGACACTGGTGAAATATGGATTTTCTGACAGCTGACATATCATTTAAATATGCCAGAATAACAGGATTTATTACACAGCTGCGCACAGCTCCTGTATGTCACAGCAGCAGCAGTGCCAGCCTGGAAATGCAATTTCTCTTCATACCCTGTGAAATGAAAGTATTTCTCAGGGTGAATGCACAGTAAAATCTTCCCTAATAATAACTAATAATTCCCTATTAATAAAACTTGAAGCTGGTCCCATTTAGGGGTTTTCAGTAGTTTCAGTGGGTGAAAACAGGAGATCATCTGATTTAGAACAGTCACAGAATTGTATATGGAATCAATTATCAAAATCTTCAAATTCTCCATTCATTCCACCGTGCTCTTTCTGGGGGAAACCATCCCCCCTTTAGTGGGAGGCTCACCCAGGGAAGACTCATAAGCTTTAGCCTGATCATGGCAAAGCAAAGCCAGCCTCAGCTGATGCAGCCACGGAGCAAAGTGATTTCATTATTCCCATTACAAACTCGTAATATAAGACACTATAAAATACTAATCTTCCCCAGCACTGCTTTCTTCCTCGTTGCGTGCGTATATAATGCATATTGACATTAATGGGAGTTATGCACACACATGCGGGGGAATATAAATCCCTCTGGATGAAGATCTCTTTAAAACAAGTTCTCAGTGAAAGGAGCAGATTTCCCTGCTATGATTGGCAATCATATTCATCCTGTCGCTTTGATTAACTCATTGGAGGTTTGCCCACATGGTTATTCTTGTGTCTGGCTGCTTGTTTTCCTGTCCACTTTAATCCATGTCTTCGAGGCGGGGCACGAGTATCCGCCAACCCAACCTGACAATATCCAGGATCGGGAGATGCCAATTTCAATTTCACACCGTAGGCTCAGCCATGCTTTTCCATTTCATAAGTATTTCTACCACTAATAGACTCGCAATCAGCAAATTAGTGAAATAAGTGATGAGAAAAAATAGAAAGGATTATCCTAGTGGGTCTGTTGGAATTATTTTTGTCAGTACAATTACCCTGAAAATTCTTTGCTAATATTGCAAATAACACAATCTATTCAGCGAGAGAATCACTTGTACTGGGAAACAAATTACTTTTCCATCATCCCTAACCCAGGATGACAGTGGCAGTTGTGCTCTCTGGCCCCCATCCAATTTCATTGTCTGATCCTGTACAGATTTAGTACTGTAATAAAGGGTGCTCCCATTGTAGTGCAACAACCGGGATGCTTTCAAGTACAAGCACTTTTTTAGAGAGCAGCTGCATCAGGATTAAACAGGATTGTGGAAGTGGGATTAGCCAGACAGAAAGCCCTCTTGAGGCTGCTGACTTCTACAAACTGGGCTCCTAAATATTTTTTCTCCCTCAAAAAGATGTCTTGAGGTGCACAGGTGGTGCCAAATAACATTTACATGGGCTGTGTCCCCATGCAGTGTCCCTCTTGTCCCTGGCAGCCCAGCCCTTCAGGGTTTATTCAGCCATTTCATTTTCACCCAGAGTTATAACCAGTGCAAGGTCCTCAGAACAGAGCAGAGGTGGATGGCTACAATAGGAAAGAGCTGGAAGATAGAGGTGGGTGGTCGATAGGTAGAGCTGGAGAGCAGAGCACGGCAGGGAAGACAAATGCGGGGAGTGGGTCATATATAAGATAGAAGAGAAGAAAAGTGTAATCCATTTAGCTAGATGAGGAAAGCCAGATCAATAGATATGAGCTCCAAAGCAACAGGGACCAACTGAGGACAACTGTGTAACTTATTCCACCTCGAGACATCACTCAGATTAATGTTCCCACCACAGTTCACCACGGAAGCCAAAGAGACTCTCCTCCAAACAAAGCTTTCCCAGCAGCCATGCACTCCCCTCACCACCAAAGGTGCCCATCTCACCCTCCCCATCCCAGGAGGGTGCAGCAGCTCAGCCCCTAGACTCTCCCATCACCCCAAAGCCACGATCCCAGGAGCCTCACAAAACACTGAGAAAGGCAAAAAATGCAAAAACCGTGTCCATCCCTGCTCCCAACTTACATTTAAAGGCTTTAGGTGAGGTTTCGTTAGTCTGAATCTTTGGGGCAAGCATGCGTTTGCCAAAAACCTGAGCATCAAAACTTGCATAATCGAAGGTGACCTTGGAGTACTTCTCCAGCTCCTTGGCCAGGTTGGCCCGGGGGGTTGCTGGGACCATGTTGGGCCGGTAGCTTCCATACTGAGGGATCTCCAGTTGCTTCACAAAGCACATAGGCCTGAGGATGAAACAGTGAACAGCAATTATTTCTCTTTTCCTTGACGAGGTGACTGTTGAGAGGGGACCAGACACGATGGGGGCACAGATGCTCCTTGTTCCTGAGGGCTTACTGGGGACCAGGAGGCAGTGACAGCCCTTTTGCTCTCCCTCAACAAGATCTGCATCTGTTTTGGCTCTCTCAGACTCCAATTTTATTTTCTGTCCTTTTTTACCTTCTTTTTTTTCCTCTTTTTAAACAAAACATCGAGATGTCAACCTCATCCAACATAATGTTCTTGCAGGCTGTCATGGTGTGACAGCATTTTCCAGAGGAGACCAAACTTGGGCATCGCTGCCTCATGGGACCCATGACATGGGGTGGCACACACAGGCGTGAGGAGTTCAGCTCAGCTCCCTGCTGCAGGTTCGTTGCAGAGGCTCCAGGACCTCTCCCCTGCCTCAGCCCCTCCTGGAGACCCGCTGCTACGGGGCTGCCTATCATGAATCAATTTGTCTTGCATATAAATTGTATATAAATGGCCTATTGTTATTCTCCTTCCCGTGACCTCTTTCCACCAGAGAGTCCTCGGAGCGGGAGCTCCTTGGAGCATGGGCCGTCCTCGTGACACGCTCAGAGCGCTCTGCGCGGGCTCCGCTGCAAATAAATAAGTAATCGCCCTAAATGGCCTTTCCAAAGTAGCGAGAGCCAGAGCACCAGGGTGCTCAGCAGTCCTGGGGAGCAAATAAATAAATGAATCAGAGCTCAATGCCTTTGTGGGAGGGCTGCTCGGGGCTTGCACTGCGGTTTTTTTCCTGCTCTCGTTGCAAAATAACCAACCATATTCCAATCCATCTGTAGCCTCGTGAATCACATCAGCTACGGAAGCCAGCATCTATCAGGGACATCCTTAATGGGAGGCAGCCCTTTCTCCCGGGAAGAGAGAGACAGGCAAAGTATCAGAATTAATGTGACTGGTTTGGAAACGAAGGGCAGGTTCCTCTCCTCTGAAAAGTGCAGGCTAAGGAAGAAAAGCAGGTGGACTTTAACACACAACTGCCATGGAGTGATCTGTGTGTAGCCTAAATCTCCTCCTCCTCCTCCTCCCCATCCCCAAGCCCACCCTACTTATAATGTTGATATAATAACCAGCCCTCGCTGGCAGTTTGTGCTGCGGAGCAATCGGCACGAGTGCCTTCTGCTGCACTGCTAAAACCCTTTGGCCTGTAGCCTCAGCATTAATTGATGCTACAGAAGCAATTCATTGTCCTCAATGCTCTCCCTGGGATCATCAATTAAATATCTCCCCACCTTGGCGAGACCTATGATCATAATAACAGGACTCAGCAGTATCAAGATACAGCTGGAGGGAGCCGTGGTGGCTGCTCCTGGGAGCGTGGCAGGGCAGGGAGCGCTGGGGCAGTGTGGGGACATGGAGCTGAGCCTTCCTGTCCCCCTTACCTGAGTATCCGGTCAGAATTGGAGCTGGTCTTTGCAGGATCACCAGACTGGGTTTGTTGCTTTTCATGTGATTTGGCTAATTTTTCAGCAGCAGCAATGGGGCACCCAGATAAACTGTGGGAGTTGGTTGGGGGTGTTTTTGAAGGAGAAAAAAAAGAGAGAAGGAAACCAAGCATGAGGAATGAGCAGGAAAACCTTCACTTCAGGGACTCAGAGCTTCATTGAGCCTGTGAGAAAAGTGTTCGCTTCCTCTACATGGAACGAGTAATAAGACAAATGCACCTTGCAGCTCATCAACACAGAATCACGGAGTCATGGATTACAGAATGGTTTGGGTTGGAAAGGACCTTAAAACTCATCTCATTCCAACCCCCTGCCATGAACAGGGACACCTTCCACTATCCCAGGTTAACCCAAGACCGGTCCAACCCAGCCTTGAACACTTCAGGGACAGGGCAGCCACAACTTCTCTGGGCAACCTGTGCCAGTGCCTTCCCACCCTCACAGGGAAGAATTTCTTCCACTCTAACCCTGCCCAGTGTCAATTTGAAGCCATTCCCCCTGCTGTCACCCCGTGCCTGTGTAAGGAGAAGCCAAAGGCGGTACCTCCTGTGCGTGTTGCGGTTGCTGTTGACGTGACCCTGTCCTGTGCACCCGGGCGTGGGGCATTTCAACACGTTCTCGTGCATCGCCAGAACTTCAGAGCAAGAAGGGGAAGGGGAGAAGGGAAGGGAAAGAAAAACAACTTAATAAAAATCAAAGAGAAAGAAAAAAAGAGAAAATCATCAAGCCTTGTACGCTGGTTTACTAGAAATCAGGGAATGTGAAATACTGTAATTAGAATTTGCGGAGGAAAAAATAAAAGATTTACAAGGCAGCGGTGCCCAGGTCAGCACTAGATTAGCATCTCTGCACACAGCCTGGGCTTGCTCCTCATTTTCTGATTGCAATCCAGTTTCCCCCATCCAGCCCCTCCCCCCCACCCCTATTTTGGAACCAGGTCTCCCAGTTTCAGGTAGTTTTAAGTGATTGAAGTTGTAGCTCTGCTTTTTATCCTTAGGACTAGTCTTTGTTTGATTTTTTTTTTATTTATTTTTAATCTTCAGGATTATTGCTTCCTGCAGCGCTGACCTTAAAACTAAAGAAAACAATTTGATCTTCAAGCTTTTGTAAAGCCCACAGCTTGTGTTAGTTATTTATTAATATTTTTGCTTGCATTCCAGCCTGTGAAGATAGCTGTACTTTCTCCTTGTTTCTTCCAGTTCTGTGTTTGTGTCAGGTCTGTAACCTTTGAAATTACTGATAAGGAAGGGTGCCTCTTTTTTTGGCCTATTATGCCATTATCATAAACATACAACATTGATTTTTATGTATCTGCGCAGGGAAAGCTATTTAGGATGCTGGTAGAGAGGTAGAAATAAAATCTCCCTCTGTGCATATGTATATACAAAAATCTGTTATGAGTACGATAAAAATTTTCTGTAGAAGAGGTGAATCTTGGTATAGCACCTTGGGAATTTTGCAGTGATGACAGCACAGGAGGCTCAGCAATCCTGCACATCCTGAATTACTCCTTTCCTGCATGGCAACATATCTGGACATCAAGGAAGAATAATATCCCCTTTTTCCCAACATGATGTCCCGAGTAGGGAAAAATATGCGATTTCCAGTGTAAAGATGGGCACTGCTTAACACACCTCTGCAGGTGGGCAGGCGTTTTTAAAGCCCCTCTTTGATTTTCAGAGGAGGGATCTCATTCTCCACAGGATGGTGCTAAAAATCCTTTAAGAAGGACAGGACTTCCAAGTAAATCCCCATCACATTTCCCGTGATTAGCGGTAACACTTTGGTGGATAACAGCACCCAGGATCAACTTAGAAAAGCACCATCCCATGCTAAAAACCCTTGCCATACTCCAAGGAGTAACATCAGATTTGTTCCTGGGAGTCAGTCATAAAATTCATACCGTTTGAGAAACTCCCCCAGGAAAATTAGGCTCCAGAATAATTGAAGCAGCCCTTGGTATCCCACCATGTACTCACTCTCGGGGGGGATCCTGTCTTTGTGCGGACAACCGGAGAGGCTGCGATGGTGAGGGTAAAGCCCCGTGACGTGGCCAGTCCCATCACAGCCAGGAGTTGGGCATTTGATTTCTCGCTTCTCAGGTCTTGAAGGATCTAAGGATTGTCAGGAAAGGGCAGAGGGAAGCAGGTTAGAGGATTTGGAGGGGAAGAAGTGGGAAGATGTGGAAAGAAGTGCTGAGGATGCTTCTCATCACTTTTCCAGTCAAGCAGAGAGAAACCCTTGGGTTTGGAGGTTTTTTTTTCTGGACGTGGAAGTGTAACACTGGAAGTTTCAAAAATTGAAATCAGTGAAGTAATTTGAAGAACTAACACAGCTCAGAGCATGGAGCTGCTCACAGCAACTGAGCAGGCAGCCTGGCTCAGAGCCAGGGGCTGCTGAAGCCCCTGCCCTTGTGTTTGTGTGGCCAGACTCCTACCACTACTGTAAAACCCACTTGGATTTTAAACCAGCCCTTCTGCTCAGGCTGAGATTTTCAAGGTCAACAGACAATTTAGCCCAGCAATTCCTCTGCTCAGAGGAAGGAACCCTCGTGACGAAGTAGAGGACATCATCATTTTGTGCATTCACTGTTGACCTCTAGAATGTCCCAGTCCTTCTGAGCATTGAGGATTTGTGGTTAAATTTCCCCTGTGGGCTGGGAACTTCCCTCCCCCATCATCCTAATAGTCTGTGCTGAGCAGACAAGTCCAGCTCTTCCACCAGGGATGAGGAGGAGGGAGATCACAAAGGTTTGTCCCCTACCTTTGCCGTAGTAGCTCTTCCGGATGCTGTCCAGAGGTTTGTTCTGCTTGTCCTCTACCTGGAAGTGCTTCACATGCTCTCCTGGCAGCCGGCTGGGCTCCCGCACGATTTTCACCTGCTCGGCTTTCAGGGCAATGGCTTGCTCCAGCAGCCCCAGGTTCCCCCTGGTCATCATGTCGTACATCTCTGACTCGTCAGTCACAGCTGATTTCTGGGAGCGGGCATCGTCATCCTTGTCGTCGTCCGACCGGACCTCCACGATGACCGAGTACTCGGGCTTGGGGCTGAACTGCCCTTCACAGTGGCTTTTCTGGGTGTCCTGAGAAGTGTGAGGAGCTTCCTCGCAGATCACTTCAGGAGCCATTTGGAGGTCCTCTTCATCCTCCTCTTCTTCCTCTTCCTCCTCCTCCTCCTCATCCTCTTCCTCCTCTTCCTCCTCCTCGTCATCCTCCTCATCATCATCCTCCTCATCCTCTTCTTCTGCTTCAGCCTTTTCCAGTTTGCAGGACTCCTCTCCGTTGGCGTCGTCCCGTGGCTCAGGACACAACTCGCTGCTGCGCTCGCTGGTGACCTCAATGACCTCCTCCGCGTCCTCCGTCTGGATGATGATCTCCTTGTCACACTCCTCCTCCACCAACTCCTCTCCTGCATCCTCATGGACCAAATGCACAACGTTGGATGCCGGCTTGGAGCCCTGCAGCTCCGCTTCAGGCAGCTGCCCTTCGATGGCGAGGGTTTCCTCTGCTATTTGGCCCAAGTTTAGGAGAGAGTTGGCGATTATTTCTTGGTAGCTGCTGTAGTTGGCCTTGCTGGGCCCAGATGTACTTGTTGCTGTGTTTTGTCCATAGTGGGTTGATTTTGCTGGGCTTCTCTCTGAAGTGGGGAAAGAAGGAATGTAAAGAAGGGAAAAAGAAAGAAAAGATAGAAAAGAACAAAATAAAAAATTGAGGAAATGAGAAAAGGAGGAAAAGAAGAAAGGAGGAAAAGAGAAAAGGAGGGGGAAGAGAAAAGGAGAAGGAACAAAAAAGGAGGCAAAGAAAGTAATTTTATAACTCATAAAATACAACTTTGTTGTACTTAAACTTAATTGAAACCAGAGCCTGGCAGTTCTACCCCTGGAGCAGCCAATTTTATTGAATTGAGGGATGGCAGGTTGAAAGAGGATTTCCACTCGGGACTCAGATGCACCATCTTCCCACTGCCCGCCCCATCAGCAGATATCTGACACCCCTGTTCCCAGTGCCCCCCGGGCCAGGGCTCCAAACCAGTGAGCAGGGCAGTGTTAGAACCCCAGCTGACCACCCATGTCCTTTTCCATGTCCTTTTCCTGTCACTCCTCTGCTCTTGGATAGTGGCCAGATCTGTCCAGGGAGGAGGCTCCTGCTGGGCTGCTATGTGGAACCCTGGCTGCCTTCCCCACCACACAGCCAACTCTTCTGTGCTTTCCATGGGTCTTTCCCTAGGGAGCATCCCTGATGGAAAAACCTTCATTTTTAAGACATTGGAGGCACTGTGCCCTCTCAGCTTAACCAGAGCATTGCCAATGTTCTTCTACCCAATATCATAATTGAGAGACCCATCCTGTACATAATTCAGAGGAGCTGTAACTCCTGGCTGTTAACACTTCCTGCCCTTTCTTCATCTGCAGAATACAGCTCTGCAATCAATAATGATAAAGCACCTTCTGCTGCCTCAGGGCTGCGGGTCTCCTCCTGCTCCATCGCCTCTGCCTCGTCCTCCTCCAGCATCCCCTCCGACTCATCGGAGCCCGACTCCTCCTTGGCCTCGGCCTCCTCGCTGCCGTCGCTGTCGACGTTGTAGCCTTCATCCAAGGCCAGTTTGAGCGGATGGGATTTCCTCTTCGACACCAGGTGTTCGGCCTCCGCATCCTGAAGTTTCCTCTTCTTGGCTAGAGGGCAGCTTTGTAAACTGCAGGTGGGATCAAGGAGCAGAGAGGAGGCATTGCTGAGGGAGAAAGGCCTGGCTGCCTCATCCCAACCAGTTAGGTAAAGGCAAGTGGGACAAATACACAAACACTACCAAAAAAATCATCCAGCGCCCTAGATTTTTTAGCTGGTTTAACCCTTTGTGGCCAGATGTGCTCCTAGACCTTGACTTTGTGCAACTATATCAACTTTTTTTCCAGAAATCAGCACACAGGTGGTGGGATGTGGCATCCTAGGGCTAATGTTGGTGACAGGCACCATGAAACCAGGCACGGGAGGCAGAACCAGTCCCTGGGACACATCCGGTGACTGCTCAGTGTCACGATTCATGGGGTGATGAAAACCCTCCAAGGCAGCCAGTGCGTTCTCATTTGCCTTCCTCATCCATAGAGGCACCAGGCAGACCAAAATCTCTGCCAGTCAGCAGCTCCCACCAACCCCAGACAGCTGAGTCAGGCACTCCTGGCCAAGTAGGGTCTGTAGGAAGGCTGCTGTGAGTCTGGAGAAGCAGATCCCCCCCAGGCTTCCTTGGGCACTGATGGAGTGCCAGAAACAGGAAGATTTGGGGCAGACAAGTTGGATTGCTGCTCTGAACCAGACTTTCCCCAGTGAACACCTGTCTTTGGGTCTGTTGTTCACATTTTCCCATCCCCACTACCTCCAACCCCGCCTCACCTTCTGTGTCTCGCATACTTCCCGCGGATATGTCCTGAGCCATTGCAGCCTGGGGTTGGACAGCTTGGGAGGGAAACAAACAACCATCAGGAACAGCAAGAGGACTCAGAGAATTAATTAGGATTGTATAAATTTCAGTCAGCTAAACAGGTCTGTGCCCAAGGAACAAGCTAACTGCAAACAGGAAGTTAATTTCCTTCAAATGGTTCAGTTTGTCCCTTTGAATTCCAAGGGAGCAGGGCTGGAAGAGCAGCCTTGCAGTTTGCTAAAAATTAATGGAATTACTCACCCCATTTAATTAGATGAGCAGTTCGCTATAGTTTTATGAGTATGTTTAATTAAAGATTTGCATGTGTGAGAGCAAGCTTTTAAAGGCAGACAGCTACTGTACTCTGCCTCCCTGCTGCTACTCTCCAGTTTTCTTTTCCTCAGGAGGAAAACATGGGCTTTTCCCTTATCTGGTGGCTTGTCAGGGAACTGAGGCTCCTTACAGTAAGAAATGTATGGGTTTTCCAGAAGAGCAGACTGGGACTTTGTCAAGGAGGTTTTAGCCAGACATGCTGGATGGAGATCCCCTGGACTAAAATCCCCCAAACCTCACTTTTGGGGGAATGGATAGGATTTAAGTGACTAGATCGCCAAAATCCCTGCAATATTTTCCTGCTGTTCTGCAGAAGAGGGTGAGTTAAAGGCTTGCAGGGAGCTCTGAGCCTGCTCACAGCCACTGCTGCCTTTGCTTGAGCATCCCTCACACGGGACCACGCGCCTCCCCTGCAGGGGTAATTAGTCCCAGCTTCAGGAGCTGTAAGGGCTCCAGATAAGAAGCATTAAAGCAAACATTTTCTGGCAAAACCAGATTATGGCATTGATTATAGGATGCCCAAGTGACTTGCCTGATGTCTGAGGAATTCTGGAGTCGTGTAGGATTAATAACCTCATTTAGCACGGTATCACCCTCAGCCTGGGAAGTTGGAAGTGCTAATGAAATCTCTCAATGACAGTGCAAAGGGAGAAGGCACTGCCAGCCCAGAGGGGATCTGGCCAGCCTGTTATTCTCAGAGTAAAAGACATGGGACAACACTAAATAGCACCAAGTGCCAAGCCAGGCTTTAGGGACTCAGAATTTCTGTTTTCAGCAGACCTCAGCCCTTGCAGAAAGCTGAGGACACGGAGGGTCTGGCTGCACTAATGGGTGCAGCAGCTCTGGGAGCACCAGTGGGTTATTAATGGTTCAACTCCCCAGAATACAAGTCAGATCTTTGTGTTCAGAAAATATAATTCAACCCAAAACTGGGGCAGGACAGTGCTGCTGAGCTGTCAGGAGAGCAGGAATCCTTCCTTCAGGGAGACTGGCTGGCTTTAGGTTAGCAAAGCAAATGCTGAGAGGGCAAATGTTGGCAGCACGTCCCTAAAGGGACACAGCGCTCTGGGGAGGTGGAAACTCCACCCCATGGCTCCTCCAGATAAGTCCCCCCTTCCTGCTGTCCCCTTTGCTTGTGGCCTGGCTCGAACCCCGTGATGCTGCACATCCTCCAATGCCATCTCTTGTGGGATGGCTCCCAGCTCTTCTGGCATCCACACACAGCCCCACACCTGGGGTCTGGCCTGGCATTGTGGTGTCCCTCCTCCAGCAGGACACTCGAGGTCACAGAGAACAAGATCTCATCCCACTAACATGTGCAATTGGAAGAGAGAGCTCCCCTCCTCGCTGCCTATGATCTAAAAGTCTATTTAATTTTAATTGCCCCCAGTCCTGACTGAGGCTGCTCTGTCCCGAGCAGCCCCAGCCACACTTTCAGTGACTGCACACCAAAAGACAAAGTGGTATTTATGTCGCCAGTGACTTGCCTGCAAAAGGCCTTATTCAATGGCAAACAAGAGCAGCTCTGATGAAGATGTTACAGGCTTTTATAAGTTTTCCTGTATCAATTAAAGCTGATTATCCATCGCCCCATTTTTGATGTGGTTAAATGAAGCCTGCAACAAAAAGTATGTCAGTAAGAGCCAAGTGGTTCAGCATCGGGGTTTGCTGAAGCAGGTGTCAGTTTGGGATGTTTCTGGCTTCAGTGTGTTGATTTAATGCCTTTAAAAAACACCAGCACAAAGGTGATGCTCTACATGCTCTGGGCCAGGCTCTCCCTCCCCAGGCTCCGTTGGGGAGGTTTGGTGTATTTTGGCAGGAGTCCCGAAAGGGGAAACGGGATTCGAGGTCTATTAAAGCTGCTCTCCATCCCTCAAGAGCCACCACAGCGACCGGCTCTCCCCCTCTCCGCAGCCTTCATCTGCTTGACAAAAGGGCTTCTTATTGTTATGCAGACGATGCCCTGCTTCCAATTAGTCGATTAATCGTCCAGTTATTCAGGCAATTAGGTGACAGCTGCAGAGATGGCTTTGTGGAGCACTCTGTCCTGCCCCTTAGATATGTCACCTGCTCCAATTACCACCTCCACTCAAGTGTTCAGCAATAAAAGTTGGAGAAGGGGCATGCCCAGCGCTGGCTCCTCCCGCCTCTCCAGAGTAACAGGAGAGTGGAGGGGCAAAATGCCCTGAAATTTGTTGGGTTTTGGTCCAACTACTCTTTGACACACGCGGGAGGCTGCAAGGAGAGGCAGCCCTTGCTCTTAGTGCCTGGTCAGGGTAAAGGCTCCTAACTCTGGCATAAGCCCCTGTGCAAGGTTTAGTGGGAGCTTAGAGGTGGGGGAGGCTGTCACATCTAACGAGAAGCTCTGGAGGGCTGCAAAGGCTCTGCTCCTGCTCTTCTGGCTGCTGCTGTTGGCATCCCAGCACTGCTGAAGGAGTGACAACAGGAGCTCAGTGGCTGAACAGGGGACAGGGGGGCTGAAGGAGCATCCGGCACCAGAATGAGTGATAAATATGTGGAAAAAAACCCCTGGATAGTAGGATGGTGTCCCTAATTATCCTGGAACACGAACGATGGGCATTAGGTTTGGCTGGGGTTTAGATCTGAGGTGGGACAGAGCATGGCTGGGGGGTCTCCAGTCTGATGTGATTCATCCAGAGCTCCTGTTTCCATTTCACTCTTGCGATTCCTCTGATGTGTTGTCAAGTGGTATCCTGAGGATTTGGACACAACCACCAATAGAAGCTCCCCAGCAAGACCCCATTGGTCCTATGGCTTTGCTGCCCTCACCCAGGTTTCTCCTCTGAGGGGCTTCTCTCAAGCCAGTCCCACATTGTGCTCCCCCCATCCCTCCCAGGGCCATGGAGGAGCAAGGAGGGTCCTTACCTCACCTCCTGGCCGATGAGCTCCGTGGGCACTGGGCCAAGGGCAGGGTGCAGCAATGGAAACAAACACAAGGTCAGAAACACATCAGGAGTGCCCGACACCCCCAAAACTGAGACTCTCCTGCCCGCAGCTGGGTTTCTCTTGTCTCCCCAGGCATCCCATTTGGAAAAGAAAGGGACAGTCTACCCTGCTGTCCTTTGCTGCATGCCATCCTGTGGTAAATTATAATCCTGCCTTGTAGATACGCCTGTGCTGATTTTCAAGCAGGTGAGTTCTCGGTGGCAGCATCAGGGGCTGCCTCTCTTCTTTGAATCTGTGATGACTTTGAAGTCAATGGAACTATTCTGACATGCATGCATGCAACTCAAACACTTCTAAATAAAGACTGTGTTTTCTCATGCCTTCATCTCTCTTTTTATCCTTTAAAGCTGCTTATCAATTTCTTCTTTCACAGTTCACAATGTTTTCATGAATGTTTTCCTGCAATGGCCACATTGACCTCTGTAACACCAGCAATTTTCTCCTCTCCTTGTCACATCAGACTGGTGCAGGAGCCCTGACAATGCTCAGATGTATGGTGGGGAGCTGTTACTTGGGATTTAGGGTAAACAAGAATTTGTAGGATTTTTAGGGATTATTCCCCACTTGTGAATAACAGGGCTTCTCACTGCTTACAAGAACATTAAACAACTTCACATTGCAGCTGAAACCTTACATCCAGCCAGGAATCCAAATAATCAAGAGGGAAAAAAAAAAAATCCCTCAGCACAAGTCTAAATTTGCCCGGGCTGAAAACCATAACACGTTTGCTCAATTTGTTTGAGCTAATTGGGTTTCCTGGGATCCAGCTCCCGGTGGGATGACTCACAAGCTTCAACAAACTGGAGGCAGTGACGAGTCCCAGGGTGCAGGCAATAAATTACCTTTTCACATCGAGAAACCCAGATTCAAGCGTGGGGAAGGCAGGGTGTGAGAAAATAAATAGAATCAGGGCGCTCTCATTTGCAACCTGAACGAGCATCTTTGTGTATGGGCAACAAAGCAGTGAAATCCAAATATTCGAGCTCGGTTCAGCACAGCTGGCAACATCTGGGTTTAGTTTTGTTTATAAAAGGTGCAGATGCTGTGAAGAGCAAGGAGGAGGAAGGGTGAGAACAAAAGGAAGGTGGTCCAGCCCAGCTGTAGGATGAAGCTGCAGTCCCTGCAGCCATCACACTTTTCCAACCTTGTTGGTTCCTCACTTCCAGCCACCTTTGTCACTCATCACATCTACAGCCACAAAACTGAACCAAAACATAGAGAGGCTGGTCTGTAAGCATCACAAAGGGCCGTGGGACCACCTGAGGTGGCACCCTGGGCTCTCTCAGAGCCTCTCGCCTTCTCCCAGAGAGAAAGCACGCAAAGAAATGCAGTTCTCTCTTTTATTTTTTTTCTAAATCAGGAAATTAATCGCAATCAATCTTTGCATTAACCAGTTGTTTGTCCTCCCATCCCTGCCGGGGGATGGCCCATTTGCTTCTCCAGCATGAGCTGCTTCTGCCAGGCACTCTCAGATGTGTGACTTCAAAGCCGCTGGCAGAGTGAGCCTGATGAAAGCCCCGGGAGCTGATCTGAAGCTCCAGTGATTGCCATCCCCTACAGCAAAGCAGGCACGGGGGCTTTTTCTCCTTATTTGCTTGTTATTTTCCTGCAGATGAGTGCAGAGGGTGAGGGTTAAATATCATAAGGACCTATAAAGTTTTGTGGCTGGGATTTTGCAGGTTTTTTAGACAAATTTCTGTGGGGTTGGGGCAGGGGCAGTGAGCATAACTTGAAGAGTTAAGCCTGAACTTGAAAAATCAAAGCCTATTTGGAAAAAGGAAAGTGCAGGGAGCTGAGGTCTGCACAGCCCAGTGCTCCCACTCACCTCGGATAGACTTGGATCGTGTGCGTGCTCTCTTATCGTCATTTTCTAAACTCATCTGCAGCAGAAAGGAAAAAATCGTTACTGAAGGATAACCAGAAAATTATCATTAAAGGACAAGCTCGTATGTGGTTGTGGCTTTGGGCGACTGGGAAAGCTTTCCCGTGTTTCTGGGATGGAGATTTCTTGTCTCGATGCTATTCAACCCACAGTGCCCAGATTTAGCAATTTTAAATTAATTTCCACATCCTGGGACACAGGAAGGCATTTGCTTGTTGAATAGCACAGAGGGACAAACACCCAGATGTGTTGGCTGTGCCTGAGACAGCCCTTGTTAAGGACAGAACTGATTTATCTAGATTTACAGCACAGAACTGCTGTGCGCACCTGGGTGGAATGCCAACACAGAATCAGAAATCTCTGAACATGAATCTCTGAATCTCTCCTGCCTGCAAAGGGCAATTTTTCACAAGTGCCCTAAAGAACAACCTCCCCTCTCTGTTTCCATTTGCCACAAAGAGGACTGCATCTAAATAACCCACAACGTGGACATCAAACACGAGGTCTGCAGGGAACACAGGCATGAATAAGTAACATCGGGAACTTCAAAGTTCTGGATATTAATTAAACATCACCACATGCCACAAGGTAGCAGAAGACTGAAGTGCAGCCACCTCTGGGGTGCAGCACCTTTGAAACCAGGCAGTGCCTGGAGGTGGGAGCAGGAAAGCAAGGACGTCCATGGCATGGCACAAAGATGTGGCTGGAATAATATAAATGGGATTTCATTAAAGTTGTCAAAGAGCTGTTTTACGTCTCACCCTTGACACAGATGCTCTCTCTGAAGGCAGGAGCGTTTGGCAGTAAATGCCAAGGGGGAATGGCAAGACTGGGGTGTGAGCAGGGAGGGAGATCGGAGCCTGGTAGATTGGGAAGACAATTTGGGTTTTAGTACAGTGTTACCTTGTGGGACATTTCCTCCAAAGATTACAAGGAGAGAGAAGAGGAGGTGAAAGAACCATTTACAAGTGGGATTTGACATAATAAACACAAACTCTGTGGAATATCCTCTCCAGGCCCAGTCAGAGAAGGAACAAACCAGCTCCTTTATCATTCCTAAATGAGGAAGTTCCATGGCTCCAAGATCCCTGGCAGAGCAGGGGCACCATCAGCTGCTCTCGCTGGTGCAGGGGCAGCAAGGGACAGGCAGGGAGAGCATGTGCTGCTCCACGGGCAGCCGGGATGGTGCAGGAGGGGTAAGTGCTGCTGAATCCCCACATGCACCCTAAGTACATCTTGATGAATGCAACCCCCAGCTCCCAGCAGAAGGGCCAGGACTCCTCACCCTCAGAGGAGGCACTGCTTGGTGCTTTCCCTGAGGTTTGGGAGCAGCAAGGAGGGAGAGGGGACAAAGGTCCCCAGCCCATGGGGCACCACAGCTAAAAACCCCTCAGAGAGGAGGGATGAAGTTTCCCCAAGCGCCTCTCTCCTTCACACCGCCTCCTCCCAGAAATTCAGTGCTAACATGCAATGATTTGTTAGACAGAGAGGTTGGAGAGGAAAAAAGGGAAAAAAAAATAGGGGGGTTGGGGGAAATCAAAACCTGGAGCAATTTATGCATCCTGTCAGCATTCAGCTCATGGCACGGCAGTGTTGTTCTCCACGTTTATTACAATCTTCCCAATAACACAGCAGACAATTACTATAATTTGTATTTTTAAAGCCCCTGTTCCCTGCGGACCAATGGCTCCCGTTTAAAGTGTGGAGAGGAGCAGGTGTCACAGGGACTTCATTACATTTATGAGCCTTTCAATGCTGCTGAGCTCTGAGCTCGCTCCCTAATGCTGCTGCACGGCGCCAGCACAGGAACCTTGCATTGCTGGGAGCCTCCAGCCAACAGGAATTTCAGAGAGGGCTTTTTCTTTCTTTTTTCTCTCTCTTTTTTTTTTTCCTTTTCTGACAGTTCTCTCAGGGAAGTGGCATATGTTGGGGTGGTGTCCTGGCAATATGTGTTTCCTGCAGATCAAAGTGGCAGAGGAGGTCAGGCTGTGGGAAGGGCGATGGGCATTGCCTGCTCTGGCCAAAAATGTGGCACTGGGACCCACATGGACAGCGTGGAAAAACAAAGCAAAATTTCATTTTTCTTAGCCAAGCAGGTGGGATGGGCTCAAGCTGCTTGTTTATAAATGGAGGAGATCCCATTTCAGGTCACATTTGTCTTCAGGAGTTAAAAATCATGTGTAAGTTGGCATCCAGGCTCCTCACTACACCACAGCACCTCAGAGCAATTCCTCCCATTGCCTCCCACTCCTCTTTAAAGCCAAGATCAAACACCCTGGGAAGACAGGAGCAGATTCAATCACCACAGGGGCAAAGGGGACAGGAGCCACCTAAGGCAGGGACAGACCCACAGCATCACAGAATCCTCAGGGTTGGAAGGGACATCTGCTGACCCAAACTTGCTAAGGACCACAGAATGGAAAAGCCAAAGAGGCTGGCCTATTATTAAAAAAAAAAAAAAAAAAATCAAAACCAAAACCAAAACCAGCCCCAAACTTATAAATTATTGGGAGTTTTCCCCACAGGGAAGACCCCATTACTTGTTTGGAGAACCTGACACAGCCTCACTGCTCTGTATTTATGTTTCACTTCCATCACCGTCAGGATGGGGTGGGCTCTGTGCTCCCAGATTCTGCTGTCTACAATCAAGCTCCTTTTTTTTCAGCTTAAACCAGCATCAGGGTCATCCTCAAAAATCCTCATTTCCCTCCAAAGTGCAGAAACATCAGGAATACAATCCATTTCAGAGCTCAGCCCCTGCTCCTCCCAGGCAACTTAAACAACTGGCAGAGCCATGACCGAGCTTCTGGAGCCTCCGTGATACCAGGCTCAGATGCAGGAAGGTTACATGAAACCATTGTCCTTTATTGTTGCCTTCTCAGCCAGAAGCCCTCTAGACAGATCGTTTTAATGTGAAATTTCAGGTCACACAGTGCATGTTTGCAGTCCTGGAGACCGACAGGGTGTTTTCATTAGGTCTCTCTCTTGTTCACATAACAGCCAGGCTGAGGAGCTGTCTGGGTTTCACTCTTATTGCTTTAATTCTGAATGAAAACAAAGCAATCCAAAAGGAAACCTGCAAATTATAGCTGCCAGATGCCAGCCACAAGCACATTAGTCAGGCTAGAATAGACAGAGGTTTATTCCACACCTCCTCACCTTATCCATGGGTTATTTCTAAGATAAAATCAAAATAAGCATCCAGCAAGTTTCCTAACTACAGGAAAGGACCGTGTGCTGGGTCTCAGGGTACTCCCTTCAGGGTTCAGCTCTGTGCTCTGCCTGTGGTAGTCAGGGTAACCTTGGGAACGTCACTTCATCTCTGTGTTCCCCCTTTCCCCCTGTTTTCTCTCTAAAAGTAAGAAATATCCCCTATCCTGTTTACCCTGCGCTAAGGAGCTCCCTGACATGAGCAGAATACAAGTTATAATGATAATTTGTCAATACCGCAGACATAAATCAATGATGTTCAGACAGATAAACTTGAAAAAGAGTTTAACCCGAGCACAATGTGAATTTTAACAGCCAGATTCTACAGTACGGGTCTTGTTCTGCTGCCAAGACAGCAGTACAGCACGGATCTGAAGTTTCATTTTATGGAGTAACGACAGGGGCTGACATTTTCTTCTTCCTTCTTGTCTTAATACACATTTTCTTTCCAATGGAAGCCCGAGGAACATAACAGAACACAAACCCACTGGGAGCCCAGCACGTGCTGATGCCCAGGTGTGCCTGGGCTTCGACAGCTCTATGCAAATCTGCCATTAAAGGCCCTGCTGAAATTCCCCCCGGTCAGCAGTAATACTTTATATGTATTCAAGAGCACCACGGAGCTCAGAGAAAATAAACACGCTGAAAAACCCTTCAGCTGGACAAAGGGAGGTGAGGATTCAGCAGGAATATTTATTTTACACTGAAAGCAGCAGAGCTTCCCTCGGTGCTTGTTTGTGGATGTAGCAAAATGCCAATTGCAAGAAGCAGCATCTGAGCTTTACAGGGACAGACAGACACACAGAGTGTCTCTATTTTTAGTTTTTAAAACCCCCAAACTTATATTTGCCTAGCAGCAGAAGGAAAATGCCAGAAAAAAAGGACTTTTTTTTCCTACAGAATTATTGGAAAGGGGTTTTCTGCTCAGTTCTTCCCCTCTTGTAGATCCACTGAGTCCCTTCTTTAGCTCCTCAAGGGAAAAGGCAGCAAAACTGCCTCTCAGTGAGGATGGGCTGAATGGCCTATCCTGATTTCTGCTCCCTTGTTTTTTGACTGTGAGAAGTTCCTCCTTGGCTGCTGCAGGCTGAACACATTTGGAAAGACCTGGATCTGGGTCTCCAAATTTCTTCCTCTTCCTCTCTGTAAAGTACCATGGCATCTTCGTTCATTGCAGAAAATGAGGAGGATTTTGTCCTGCTGGACCTTCTGTATCTGTGAATTTTTTTAATAAATAAATAAGGGGTGATGGAGAAAGAAATACCCTTGATCAACAGTGTGCCTCTACGTTCAAAAAAAGGCTCGATAGTAGCTCCCAGCTGCTATTTTATAACCACACTCTGAGATTAGGAGGATTTTTTTCCCTCTTCTTCCTCTAGGCTCTTCCTAGCTGCTTGATTTAAATCCTCCTGACGTTCCACCTATTGTGAGTCCTGTTCTCGGCTCAATAAGCTCCCGTCTGCCTTTTGCTCTGACTGCTTCCAGGAAAGGACACCCTGCACGGTGTTCCCGGGCTCCGAGTCGGAGTGGGGGGAGATTTTGCCTTGACGTGTTGAGATGCAAACCCACAGCTTGTACCCACCTCGACTGTGACACTCCAGCTGTGTCAGGAACATCCTCCTGAAGCCGTGCTGTCACTTTGCATTTGCTGGAAGGGTCCAGCCCCCCTCCAAAAGCAGCCAGTGCTGCGAGTGAAGCGCTGCCCGAGCCCTGCTGCTCGGCGGCGATGGCAGCAGCATCCTCCACACTCGAGGGAAGCAGAGCAGAAAAGCTGCTCCTGAGCATCACGTCTGACACAGGCACAGACACACCACTGCCTCTGCAGCGCTGGCAGCCCAGCACTGGGCTGGGTGATTTCAGGGGCCGTGGCTGAAGCTGACACACGCTCTCCTCTCGACTCTTGGGAAGTGCTACAAGGCACAATCCCAGTGCCAGAGAGACCTGAGTAGGGCTGTATGTGCTGATGGCTCCCATGCCAGAAGAGGAGGGGTAGGGAAGGGGGGGAAAAAATTGTAGGTCTTCAATCGGATTGTTTTCCAGCTCGGTGATGAGGCAGCTGCCTTTTCCATGAGATTCTCCTTGAGTGGCACAATGTCAGGGGATTGCTGAGGTGCATCTCTGCAAAGGGGACAGCAGGGATGGGCTCTGGTGGCCCCACCACCATCCACCCTACCTGTCCTGACACCAGTCAGCCCTCACCAACAACCTGCCTGCTCTTCAGCTGCCACCCAGCTAGAGCCCCATGACACAGGAAACAGAGAAGATTTGGGAGACAAAAATTCATTTTGCCACCAGACACCGTGGTCCAGGACGAGCCCTGGCAGCGGCATCCGGGCTCAGCTGGCTCCATGCAGAGATCAGCTCTCCCCAGCACTGCAGAGATCTCATTTCAAACCTGTCATGGGAAATTTTATCCCATGCCTGGACTCCTTTAGAGGCAAAAATAAATAAGTAAACGTGCCCCACATCCCATTGTCCTTCACCGCTGCACATCCTGTGGATTACGAGCTGTGACTGGCATGAAAAACTGCATTTAAATACAATATATATTTATGAGCACACAGAGAAGCGCAAGCGTGTGCACACAATGCAGATCCAAAGGTTAGAGAGGGATCGAGACCTCTCCCCCTGTGAGGTAAGAGGGCTGCAGTCTCACACGATATCCAGGCTCCCTTCAGACCCCCCCTCCCCATCCCCTCCTCTCACCCCTGAGCCAGGCACTCAGATAAAACACAGGTAAGCAGAGCTGAGCATTGCAAGAAATGGTTAATATTCGTGATGTGCTTGTTAGAGGCAGAGCAGCAGCTGAGCTCCAGGTACTGGGAATGTTACCTTTTGTAATCATTACTTTATTAACATACGACAATCTTATTAAATCTAACCTAAGTGCTTATTTGGCAGGTTCAATAGAAAAACCTTAATTGAGCTCATTTTAAATATAGCAACAACTGCTTACTCTGCTTTCTAAGAAGGTGTGATCTTTCCTGGCGACACCTGCATGCAGCTGACAGCTTGTTAGTGAAGAAGGATGTTTTTAAGGGTGGATTTTTGCTGGTTTGGGGTTTTCCCAGGGTTTGGTTTAACTGGGGATCCAGGAAAACTTGGTAACATCAGTCACCTAAGGAAGCTTGCTCATCACCCAGGTGGGTCCATCCGCTCGTTGGAGACGGTGCCTCACTACTGAGAGTCCAAAATAGGACAGGAAGCACCATTTGTGTAGTGAAGAGCCCAGTTCTCTGCTCAATTACAGCTTCCTGATCTGCTGGCAGTGAATCTGCCAGGAGGTTTGACAGCCTTGGCTGTACCTCTTTCATCAGCCACAGCTGCAGCAGTAAATGAGCGGCTCTGTTGAGCCGCAGGAGCTGTCCAGGGTCCCGCTGGGGATGAATGACTCGCTTGTCCCCTCCGAAGGCACCACAGCTTCACCTGGTGTTCGAGGGGCTCCTTCCGACCAGCCGGCACCCTGGAGAAAGGGCCTATTTTAACAGGCCTGGGAGTGACCTAAATACCCAGATCTGAGCCACCCTTGAAGGATGGCACCGGAGAGGAAGACAAGGATTTAAATATCTGGACTCCAAGCCAAATTCTGACAGCTGGAAGGCCTCCCTGCCTGGATTCTCTGTACAGGAGGGGTTTGGCTGTAGCAAGGAGACAGATTTCCGTCACGCTGTGGGTACCGGAAAGGCTCCATTCCCCCAGGAGCAGCTGGTCCATCAGGAGCTGGAGCACATGTGGCCCTTGTCCCATGGCCAGCACATGGGCTGGGGGGGTCACTGTCCCGAAATGTCCCTGCTGGTGCACTCACCTTGATGCGCGTGCCGTGCAGGCCGGCGGCTCCCTCGCAGCTGCTGATCTTCTCCCCACGGGTCCACCTCTGATTCAGCAGCTCACCCCGAAACTCATTTTCTAGGGAGGCAAAGAGGAACACGGGGTCAGGACCCAGAGTCAGCCCAGCACCCCAACAGCAGCAGCAACCAGAGGTGGAAATGCAGTTTTTATTCCCTGTCTGCTTTCTTTAACGGCTGTACAAATCCCAGAGGTCTCCATGCCCAGAGCAGGGCCCCAGGGTGCTGTGCCAAGGCCAAGAGCCCCAGCCATAAAGGATTTCCACTTTCAGCCTACCCCAAGCACTGCAACTCTGCTCAGCTCGGTCCTCAGTTGGAAAACATTGTTAACAGCTGAAAATTAACATTGAAAGACTGGGATAACTCAATCTTAGGGTGATGTACGTCCGAGATGGTTCCTAAGATAGGTGACTGTCAAAGTCATCTTTATGTATTTGTCCTAAAACGGCTGTTCTGAAGGCAGGAGGGCAGCTTGGGGAGCTTTTCTAGGTGTCACAGGAGAATCATTTGTGTTAGAGACTCCAAACCCTGTTTGAAGCACTGTTCTGGCCTGGACCTTCAGGAAAGTCTCAGGGCTTGCAGACAAAATCCAAGGGTTGCTGAAACATAATTCTGCTTTGGAGAAGCTCTGAGGAAAGGGACCAGGGAGGCACAGATGGCCAAGCAGATGATGAAAACCACGGAAAATGAGGGAAAGAAGCAAGGAATGGACAGAAGAAAGGAGGACAGAGGGAGAAAATATCAAAAAAGAAGAAATAAAGATATTTCAAAAGCACATTCATAGACCAGCACTGCCTGCCTGCTTATCTAAAGCATTTCCCTCAGCATCCTTCTCCCAACAGCAGGTTTTGAGGCAGGACTATCCTCTGTGGGATGCAGCTGGGGGCAGGAGCAGAGAGAGGGTTAAACTGTAGAAACAATGGATCCTGGATAACCTCAAAGGTAGCTTAGAAAACTTTGAAAGGTTGAGAGATCATGAAATTAACCACAAGGAGGAAAAATTAGCAACACCTTTGCAGACTCTGGGTCTGTTTGCTCACGTGAGCCCAAGTCACAGGCAAAGGGTGAATCCTGGAAACCGCTGTGGACACATCTGACTAAAGGTGCCAGCTTCCCCATCAACCAGAGTCCCCATCCCAATGTCCTGTGCCTTCATCCCTTAAGCAAGAGGCAGGAAAGGGACTGAGTGTTGGGGCAAGGAGCCTTGGCCTGGCTGAAGGTATGTTGGCCACAGCAGCCCAGAGCCTTCCAGCCTGCTCCAGTCCCTCTGCCCTGCCCAGCTGGGATGGCCACGGCAGCTCTGTCAACACTGGAATCAGATTTCCTCTATGCCGTGCAGCTTAAATGCATCTGGTCTCCAGGGAGGATCAGTTTGCCCTGCTGGCTCTGCCCTTTCCACCTCCCCCCGGATCCTGGCTTCAGCAGAAACGGAGCTCACTGGTCATGTGAAGGGCACGTCTGTTAACCTCTGCCTGGGCCACCCACCAGCACGTGTGGGACATTGCCTTAAATACATTTTTTAGCCCATGGGAAGCAGATCCCAGAGGGGGCAGCATATTCTGGGGGCCCCTCCTGGCACTGAGGTGGGACAGTGGTGGCTCAGAGCCTGGAGCACTTCCATCCACACCCCGCTGGGAAATTACCCAGATGCTCAGCTGGTCTGATGGATCACTGCCCGACGTCCACACCCCAAAGGAAACCACCAGCTCTCCCCCAGCAAATCCCTGCTCAGTACCACCCACCCAGTCAGGACTGGAGCACACAGTGGCTGCTTCTCCCCATCAACATTTATGACAAGCCACCACCATCCTCTGCCAAATGGTGTTCTTTCCCAAACCTTGAATCTATCCGTCCCCCCCTGGGATATCTACAGCTGTGAACCAAAGCATTGCAAGTTGTGTGGAATCCTGGTACAAAAGAAAAAGTTCCTTGAAATGTTTGAGTCACACTCATCCACCACAAAGAAGAGGATGTGTAAATTTGGGAGAGGGACCACAACAATTTGGAGTGTTAATCAGACTCACATGTGTTTTGCGTTACATTTCCAAAGAGAGAAGAAAGCATTAATTTGCCAGAAAAAAAATTAAACCCTCCAAAGTATCACAGAAATGTCCCCCAAAAATAAACACAACAAACCTCATAGGAAGCTTTGGGGTGAGGATGAATAGAAAATGGGGAGGGGGCTGCCTGGTGGCAGTCAGCTGTCACACGTGTCCCCATAATGCCAGGGGAGCCCCAGCTGCAGCCCCACCCTGTCCCCAAATCTCTTCAGAGGTTACACCTGCTATAGCAAAGTGGTGGGGTGAGGGGAAGGTTCTGTAGAGAAAACAGGGGGGGTGAAGGCTTCCTTTCCTCATAAGATGCATCACTGCATATTTAAACTGAAAGACTAGAAGAAAAACATATCAATCTTCATTTGCTCCTCAGAGTGTAAGAAAAGGAAAAGGAAGGGAGGAAAATTTTTCTTCATTTTTGTACGGGCACATTTTTCATGGGAAAGGTGAATCCTGAGTTAACGAGGCAGCAGCGTGCTGAGAGCAGGCTGGGTCCTTCAGCATCCCACCAGACAACGTGGGCTCACTTCTCAGAGCAGACACTGCAGCAGTGTAAGGGATCAGAGGGAGCATTTTGTGGCCCCGACTTTTATGTGAATTAAAAAAAAAAATTCTCAAAATCAAATTTTACACTTTCTCTAATCTGGAGAAGCCACTCCTGGGCTGCTGCTCCCCTCTGCATTGGTGGCTGGCTGACACCCCTGCTTTTTACAGAAAACAGAGAGAGACGCTTTTTACATGGGCAAACAGTGCTGGGATAATGAGGAACAGATCAAAACTAAGCAGGGGATATTTAGATTCGCTGTTAGGAAGAAGTTCTTTATTCAGAGGGTGGGGAGGCCCTGACACAGGCTGCCCAGAGAAGCTGTGGCTGCCCCATCCCTGGAAGTGCCCAAGGCCGGGTCAGACAGGGCTTGGAGCAACCTGCAGTCGTGGAAGGTGTCCCTGACTGGAGAGAACTGGAACAAGATGAGCTTTAAGGTCACTTCCAAGCCAAACCATGCTGTGTTTCTGTGATTTTGCAGTTCATTGCCCACACACGCAGCTCTGTGGCCACTGCCTGGAGAGCACCAATAAGTGAATTTACTTCCCTGCATGGCCCCAAGCCGTTGCAGCAATGAGAGCTTTCCTGCTGGCAGGTAACGTGAGCCTTATCTTTGATTTAAGGCCTCAGTCTCAGCTCCAAACTGCAGCACTGAACACCCTCACACAGCCCCAGGACTCAGCACAATTAATTGCCTCACGCTCCTGCCCAACATTTGCCAAGAAAAGACCCCTCTGAGCCAGCACCCCACGCAGCTCGACCTTCCCACTTGCAGGAATACAGCAGCTCTGCTCCAGGGTGCTTTTTTTTCCAAAGAAAAAGAATTTAAACCTCTGTAGGAATCAAAATACACTGAAAAAGTAGAACCCAGCTTCTTCAGCAATTCTCCTCCATTCATTTCTGATTCCAGGAGTGTTGGTTTAGCCCCCTCTCAGGGCTCAGGAATGCTGCCTATTCCAGGCAATTATCTCTGTTTACTGCAGCAGGGCTGTGTTCAGTGCTGCAAATTTAGCTTCCCAAACACGCATTTAATTTAAGATCTAATACCGGATGTTAATTGTATATTGCACAGTAAACGACTGATCATTAAAACATATTAATTGAGGTTTAACAGCTGTGTAATAGATATTACATCTCATACTTATCAGCAAATATGATTTAATAATTAGTTAAGATGGGATGTATGGATGGGAGATGTAGCATGGCTGGCTGGACTGTGGTTTTACTTTGTTCATTTGCTGACCTAAAGATAGTTTTCCTTATCACATTTAGAGAGGAGCTGGGTAATCACCAGGGAGATTATTGAACCGTTTGGTTTGAAAAGCACAAAGCTCATCTCATTACAACCCCCTGCCATGGGCAGGACATCTTCCACTATCCCAGGTTTCTGAAAGGCCCAGCCAACTTGGCCCTGAACACTTCCAGGGATGGGGATGCTGAGCTTGGATGTTCTCCCCTGGTGCAAGTCCCAAAGAGTTTGTAATCTCTATGAAAAGAAAAACCGAGGGGTCATGAGCAGTTTCCTCCTCGAAGCTGGGGCTGAGCTGTGGGGACCTGACCCCGTGACTGTGTTTGCACAGCTCACAAAGTTTGCTCCTGAGCTCTCTGCTCCTCATCCCCACGTCATTCCCACCTGTGGCTCCTCTCACGGCAGCACAGAGCCACAGGGTGCTGTGCAGCACTCCACAGCTGCCCAGAGACCCAACAACTCATTGCACCAGTGAGCTGCACTTGTGACTCTACTGCCCAACAAACACACCGTGCTGCCTTAACCCACCCTGCTACCAAACCACACACTGTGCCCTCATGACATCTGTGATGTCCACTCTGACCTTTTCTTTTCCCCTTCCCCAAAGGAAAGGAAGGGTTTGATTTTAGGGGGAACAAGCCTTTCTAGTGCTCTCCGTGCCAAGCAGGCCCCTGCAGCACGGCGTGCCTTGCTGACACACTGAGCCACTGGGTCAGCACCAGCACAGCTCTGAGGGGTTCGGTGCAGACAGCCAGGCACAGCCTGCTCAGCTCTGCAGGTCCTGGGGCGCAGGAGGGGAGCACCAGACTGTGCCAGGGGAAGGAGGACAGGTCTCTGCCAGCACCCTGCTGCTGCTTCCCCATTTCCAGCCACAAGAACCTGCCACTCTCCTTCCAGCCATTCCTGCAGCCCAAGGAGCATCCCCTGCCTCGGCTCCCTCCTCCAGCACTGCCTGAAGCACAGCTGACTCACGTCCTCCTTCCCAGCCCTGCCACCTCACCTCTTGGCTCATCCTGCTTCTGACGCTGTCAGCTGCCACCCCTGCCCAGGCAGCTGTGTCAGCCCTGTGCTCACCTCAGCCCTGCCAGATCATGCTGTGCTCTGTCATACCTGGCACCTCTGCGTGCTCTCAAACTCTTTGTCACGTCCTTGATGGGGACAGGGAATCATCCCTTCCCCACAGCCCTAGGACAGGACAGTGAGCAACTGGTTGAATCGCAAAAAGATTCAAATTTCCCAAACGCAAAAACACGTTGCAATGGGGAGAAGCATGGAAAACTGCTCCTTGGAGAGGGAGGAAAACCCTCTGTAGGGGGGGGTTCGTTAACAAACTCAAAATCCACCGGGAGCAGGGTACAGGCATCACCCTGCCGTGGGGCCTGGCATGGCCAGACCCTGGTGGTGTCTGTGCTGTCACACATCACCTGGAGCCCTCCTTCCATCCCCTCCCAGCACCTCTAGGGAAGGACCAACATTCCATCCTGTTTCTCTGTATCACCCAGGGCTGCAGGAGCTGAAGCCCTACAATGCAAGGGAAGCAAATGAGGCTGCGGTGTCTCCTCATTAAGAGCAATATTCATGCTCCAGTGTTCACGGCCAGTTAATAAGAGTTTTTATTAGAGCCTTTTTTCTTTTCCTACAGAGTGGCAGCAGCACAGTGCACAGCAGCAGGACACAGCAGAAGGTATAAAAGGAGGTGTTTTTCACCTTCCATCCTTGTACCACTTGTGTACTGCTCGAGAGAGGAACAAAAGCTGCGTGCCCACAGCACGGCTGCTGTCTGCACGGTGTTCTTAAGTATTGATCAAAAAGATTAAAGAGTGAACATTGTTCAACATCCCATTTTCCCCCAGCTCCGTGGGGGAGCTGTCAAAGCACAAAGCTGCTCTGAGTGTGGTGAGCGAGGCCACCAACAAGAGGGGAAACAAAGCACTGGGGTTCTCCACCAGAGAATCCTTTTGGTGTTTCCAGGGCCCAGGGCAGCAGCAGGGCCTGGAAAAATCTCCCAGCCAGTGTGGAGCCCTTCAAGGCAAGAGCAAGACCTGAGCTGTGGATTTCTCTGCCTCCTGCCTTTGCCCTGCCAGCCACAAAGTGTGAACGTTCCTACAGCAATTGAAGGAACCTCATTGAGATGGCTGATAATTCCTCTCCAAACATACCTGAACTCGAATGAAAAGAAAAAAATAACAATATTAAAGAGAAAACGCCGGCAAATGCCAGCATATCACTTCCAAATGATGAAGAGTATCATCCTCCTTTCTGCCAGGCTTACTCACAGCAGGGACCACTCCTGCACTGGTGTCATCCCCAGCATCCATCCTTTTGTGCACGCGAAGGGAGCCCTTCTCAGGCACACTCATCCACGCGTGCCCAGCGCGTGTGCAAGCAGGCGTGTGAAGTGTCAGGCACGCAGGAGAGCATCTCCCACAAACAGGATGTTGCTTCTTTCTTCTTGCACATTCCCCTCGTTATTTTGTTCTAATTTGCCTTTCCTGGTACCTTCTCTATTCAACAAAAGCCAAATGCAAACGGCGTCCCTTAATCTCCAGAACAGCAGCTCACTGCTGAGAAAATAATATAGATGTAACTTCCAGCATCACACACTTTCTTTTCCATTTATATGCAAATGCCGACCTTTCACCCGAGCTGTCTCAAAGAAGTATTTCCTTAAAAATGCAAATAGCATGTTGCAGGCAGTTACTCTGGCTGAGTCTTTCTTGTATTATTATTATTATTTCTTTTAACCTTACCAGCACTGTAAAACACAACAGCTAAACTGCACCCTGGCAATAATTACTTTTCATAGCAAATTGAAAGCCTCTGTGGAGCCTACATGTCGAAACACCAGCAGGAGAATTCAGGGCAGATAAATTCTTGGAGGTGCTTTTGGAGAAGCATGTCTTGGACCAGTGGGAAGAGTGCAGCCCCTGGACACACTGCTGCTGAAGGAAACCACCTGCTGGCTCAGGTGAGGTTACAAGAGTCTTGTAAAACCCTTCCCGTGGTGCTGCTGATGCACAGGAGTCCTGGGGAGTGGGAAAACAACCTGTGTAAGCCAGGGTGAGAACAGGAACAAGGAGTGTGTGTGCTGGCAGTGCCGTGTCGGGCAAGGATGTCCTTCCACACCTGAGGAGGTCTGGGAAGACCTTTAGGGCTGTGTGTGCTCTTTGTCTCTCTGCTGTACAAAGGGGCTCCAGGGCATCGTTAGGACTCCTGGGCCTGAAGATGGACAGTGAGAAGGGTGGCTGAAGAAGGGGTTGGTGAGGAAGGAGCCACGATGGCTCAGAGGAACAAATGAGAGTCAGGGATTTCAGCTCCAAGGCTGCCCTAATTCACCTCTCTTTCTCTGAGCTGTTGTGAGAAGGGTAAAGCTCTGGGGAGAGCAGCACAGAGCTGCTACCACCTCCACCACAGCAGCAGTCCCAGCACCAGCCCTCTGTGCATCGCCTCACCTGCGGGCATGGGGACAGGGCTGTCCCCCAAACTGGAAACACGAGCCCACCCCAACAAATTGAGGGGTGAAAGGAAGCATCAGCAGCTGCTGAAGCCAAAGTGCCCTTCCCCACAGCTGCTGTAAGCCTGCACGGGGAAGTACTCCCAGCATGGCTGGATGCCAAACAGACTGAGTTGGAGGAGTTGATCCAGCTCGAGTACCTGACACACTGCTTCCAAACCTCTCCATCATCAATTTGGAAACCAAGGGATAAGAGAAGAGAGAGCCTGAGCACGGGGCTTGCACAGGGGGGTACAAGGCTGAGCACTGAGGGGAAGCCAAATGTAAAAAGCCAGCTACAGAGAGCCTTCCTGGGAGGAGGCAGCACAGGGTTCAGCACCTGCTTCTGACAGCAAATACAGATCTCCCCAGTGTTTAGGAAAAGAGTAGAAGAAACAGGAAATATGAACTGTTCTTTCCTCTATCATTTTAGCCATCCATAGATTTAGCTGTCAATGATCCCTGGGTTCCTTCTGAGCTCCAAACCTCCTGAGATGCCCCAGTGCTGACTGCGACAGCCCAAGTTATTTTGAATCTGCTGTGACACCTCACCCTCAGCCCCACAGGTTCTGGGTAAAAACAACTGCAAAACCCCAAAAGCTAAAACAAAACCCCACATTGTTTCTGCCCAAATTTGGCCCAAGTTGGGCACACAGATGTGTTTGTGGAACACAAACTGCCTTGCCCCCAGCACAAGACTGGGCTCTATCAACAGCGTTTGCTCAGGGAGGTGTTTTCCTGGCAGGGATTTCTACCACATGTGACACCAGGTCGGGCAGAGGAGGGAGAAGCTGCCTGGGAGAACCAGGGAAGGGGCTGGCAGTGCCTCTGATGCAAAGTTAGATGACTAAATGGGCTACTTCCCAGCTGCCAGCTTGTCTTTACGATATTAAGCCTTTTCTCTCTGCTGCCATATAAGAAGTGAAAAGTTGACACGTAAGCGTGTGTCATATGGAGTCAGGGAGACAGAAGCAATAAGGCATAAAAGGAGGTGAGATCATCGTGCAGCAACAACTCCCCAGGGGTACGAGGCAGCTCTGCTCGGTGCCCACTGGCTCTCAGCCCCCACCAGCACCCCCCCTGTCTCACTCAAACCAAACCATTCCCTCCCCAGAACGCCCAGACCAGGGGCAGGCACAGGGTGCCACGCTGCCCACCACGAAATGAGGCAATTAATGCCTTCTAAAGGGTCAGCTCATTAAACAGGAGTCACAACTGCAGCACGAGTGTCACAGCCCCCCAGGATTATTGCTGCTGAGTGGGGTGGCTGCTGTGCACCATTTGCCTGAAAAAAAAGGAGAATCATCAAATATGTTGAGTTTATAGCCCTGCTGGCAGCGCTCTGAGCGCTCCTGCGAGCTCTACGTAATTGAAATTAAATAGAGGCGAGTGATACCTTCCTGTCCTTCCTGCAGCCTTCGCTTGCTTGGGAATGCAACACAGGGACAACAAGGAGGAGGGTGAGGCAGCAGCTGGATGCCCATGGGCACTACTCTTGGAGCAGCTTTCATCCCCACTTCCAGCCTCCTTCACGGGCTGAGCCCTCTGCATTCCAGCAGTTTTGTCCCAAAACCGAGCCAGGAGCAGGGGCCGCCCACAGTCCCCAGCAGTGCAGTCACGCCCAGGCTGCACAGCCACGCACCAGCTCATGTCCCACACGTGGAAGTTTCTCTCCTCTCCAAACCATTTCCTCCCAATCCTCCCCTCTCTGGCAGGGTGTCCTTGCTCGGTGGGTGAGTGCAGCAGGAGCAGCCAACCTGCCAGAGCCACCTGCCTCCCTGGGAGCCAGGAAAGCAGCTCCACGGTGAGAGGGCGTTGAAAGTTTCTAGGGAATGTGGGACAGGAGCTGACAACTCTGCTCTGCTCAGACACTGCAGGCAGAGTTAACTATTTCCAATGTCATTTTTTTTAAAGGAAAAATGTTGCTCCCAGGCACTTTTTTTTCTTTTTTATTAAATAAAAAATGGAGCAGCTCTCTCCAGAAGGCTATTAAACCTCTCCTGTCACTTGTGTTCTTGGAGAGCACGTTTCTCTGGGCAAAAGCAGTGAGTTGCTCACTGACTAATTACATCAAAATATTGAGGGCAACAAATAAACCTTTAACTCCACTTGCCAGAAGCTTGCTAGATGCAAAGCTTCAGAATTATGGAAGAGAAGCGTATGCAGAAGCAGGAGAAGCTGGGACTCCAGACGTGCTCATGGCCACATCGGCATTTAACGGGATGAACCCTTTCCTCTCTGCAGAGCCACTCAAGTTGGGCTAACTTTGCCCAACAAAACTTTACCCAGAATCTCACCCACCCAAGCATTTTGATTTCCTACAAATAAAGATTCTGTTTTTTCCTTTGCCATAGAAGTGAAATCATTTGTTTTCCTCTCATTCCGACACAGGCACTTGGACTTTGGGTGCAGAGCAAGGGCTGGACACACATCCCTCAGAAAGGCTCAATTTAGGCTTCAAGCCCCACCAGAAAGCAGTTTTGGGCTGAAATGAGGCCACTTCTCTCAAAGCCACCTGACACCTTCACTTACCCCAGCAGCTCACCAGAACTGCATTTCTTTGGGACACAGTATTGCAGATTTGACCCTTCCCTGCCCCAAAACTTTCACCAGACATTCAGCCAGCAAGGTTTGGCATTGTCTTAATTCCCATCCCATCACTCTGAATTGCCCACAAAGCCACAATGGGAAGAGCCAGGGCTAAAAGGAAAGCTTAATTCTGCATTTAGGTGCTAAACCTGATGTGCTTCCAAGAGGGTTTGGATGTCCAAGAGCTGAAATAGGCGACTCAATGCAAGCTTTGGGCCCAAACCCACGGCTGCCAGAGAGCCACTGCCTTCCACCCCCTCAGGGCTGCATCTCCCAGGCTGGAGAGACACCAGGAGCAGGGAAAGGCTCCACCTCTGAAAAGTGGGTTATCCAAAGGCAGCGGCTGGGGAGGTTTCTCTGCACTCCGGAGGTGTTTCTGTGCTCAGGCAGTGTGGTGCTCACCACAAACCTTAACCAGCCACACTCAGTAAGCCCAGTGGCAAGCACAAGTTGTTCAACGTCAAATTGGTGGTTTCGAGGGATTGCTTAAAAAAAGAGAAAAGATTTGCAGAAGTCCTCAGACTGTCACCTATAGATTTTGTCAGCAATAACTTGGTTTTTAAATACCGTGTGCTTGAAAGCTCCCCTGAGCCATCTCTTGTACCTTATAATAATATTCACCAGGGTTCCTCCTAATGCTGGGTTTGAATCCTTTGCTGCTGAATACACCCGACCCTGGGCTTGCGGAGAGGGCTCAGATAAACGTGCCTGGGAGCTGCTGCTGAGAGAGACGATTACAGCCCTCAGCATCGATCAGAGAGGTTCTGATTGCACCCACAAGGAGAGAGAGGCTTCCCCAAAACTGGCACCAACCTCGCTTGCAGATGCTGTCCTGGGGAGAGCCACATGCTTGCCAAACAATTTCAAGCAGAGGAACGAAGAAAGCCGAGCCTCTACTGCAGTTTATATTTAATTAGAGGGAAGGCAGCTTACGCAGCAGTTTCGGAAACATATTGTCTTACAGCATATTGGATATTTGTATCTTAACAGCTCGACATCGATTTCTTTTATGTAAAGGAAGAGGGGGGAAGAGCACGGCGTGCCCTAAGTTGTGTAAGCTCCAAAGAGACGCCTGCACCACTTGGACTAATGTTTGGAGTAATCAAAGGCGTGAACTCATGTATTATGGATGGGAATGAGAGTTTTCAGGCTTCTGCAAAAAGGAATCTCCAGCGTTTGGTATTTTGTTAGCAGCCTGGCACCATATGGCTCTCCCCTGCTGATATTCTTTCACACCAGAACTTTATGTTCAGATGCTTTAGTTAATATTTTACCCAGCAAGCATAAACAAGATGCAAAGATTGCAGTCGACAGCAACCTTCTCTTAAACCATATATGCACGTTAATACTGAAGGCTTCTTTCAGCGAGTACTTTACCCAACACATGCCTGGCTTTATTTTTTCCTTAGGGGTCCAAGCTGGGCCATTTACTTTAACTGCCTTCCCATTGAGCAAAAAAAGCAGCAAACCCATGAAGGACATTTTCACTCCCTCTCTACTCTGTTTCCTGGCTGGTCCAAAGCAGAGCTGGATGAGGGCAGGTGACACACACCTGCCACTTGTGTTTGTGTACAATTTAAGGCTGTATCTCTGCTTCTGCACCATTTCAGCCTCAATTGTGTCTTGGAAAGGCAGAGTTTCCCCTTCTCCACTCCCTAAGCAGGGATAGAGCCCCAGGCAAAGCTCCCAGCCCAAAGAGAAGCCTCACACAAGCACCAACAGCCTAAACTGACCACAAACAACAATACAGAGCATCCAGCTCGAGGTCCAAGATTTGTTTCCCCCACCACGCATCAAGTTAGACCCAAGATCACTTTGGAAAACTGCAGCTCTGAGATTTGGCTCTAAATATTGCACTTAGACTCCCCCCCACACACAGCCCACCCTCCAATATTCTTATTAGTCTTTAATATTCTTAAAACAAACAGGACCTAACAGATGTCTTTTCAGCCTGCACTCTTATTAATGAGAATATTGTAAGAATGGAAATCAGGTCACAAATGTTTAATACTTTGTTTAAAAAGTCTTCAGCTTCTTTAAAGAGTTCCACTAATCCCAACATGACAGATGTACAAGGCAGTTTTGCTTGGGGCAGATTAAAATTCTCACTCTGATTTGCTCTTTCATTTGGTCTGATTAAAATAACATTGCCATTTTTTTTTTTTAACGTGCTGACTTCAAAATAAAAAAGGAAAGAACAAAAAGTGACCAGTAAAGGCCAGCATGATCACAATAAAAGCAAAGTTATTGTTGTTAAGAATAAAAAAATAAAGTGAGGGAAAAGGAATGAGGGAACAGCCGACTCATACTCAGGTTAGCATTAAAGCTCTGTGTTAAAGATAAAAAGGGAACCTTTCCAAACTATGTTTTTCCATTTGAAAGTGTTTATTAATCTATTCTCTCTGAAGCAAAAAGTTCAATGAAAGACAAAGATCAAAAGTATTTTAATTTAAGTGAATTTTTTTTTTCCTTTTTTTGCCCTAAACCAAACCAAACTGAAAATCAGAGGATTGCACAGTGTGGCACTTCAGCATTCTGCTCTAAGACTGACATTTGCTGGGAACAGCCCAGCTGGTAGAACAAGGTGATCCCAGCCACTTTTTCCTCAACCAAACTGTGCCTGGGAATTCTTTATTTCCCTTTCCTGACATCCTTTCACGCTGGACCACCCTTCCCTGGGCAAGAATTCTCAGCTAATTCATTTACTTGCTGCTACAAAACACACCTGGCACCTGAGTCAGACACGAACGTGTGTGTGGCAATGGGTGCTCCAGGATGCTCTGATGGGAGCAGCACAGGAGCAGGGCAGTGGGATGGAGCCCCAGGATGCTCTGAGGGGAGCAGCAGAGGAGCAGGGCACTGGGATGGAGCCCCAGGATGCTCTGAGGGGAGCCGGGCACTGGGATGGAGCCCCAGCCACACTCCCAGCCCAAATCCTCTCCCTATACTCAGCCATATATAAGCCACAGCCAAATCTGCCTTTTCCCTCTTGGGTCTGCCCAAAACGAGCCACAGCTCCCAGTGCTGGGTCCATCCAAGGCACTGCTGGACCTGTTTCCTACAGCCATTGCCTTCCCAAAGCCTGCTGTAGCAAGGAGGGATGCATGGATTTAAACAGCAGCCAGAGCTGTTCAAAACACAGCCTGTCAAAGGGTAAACTCCTGCTTCAAGAGACCAACACTTCACAGAAAGAGATCAGGGTGTTTGTCTGGACCTCTCCAGCCCAAAAACTTTCTCTGTCTCCCCACCCACACCTGCAAACCCACAGCAAGGCCTCACAGGAGCATTGCAGGGATGAATAACCTCAACAACAGAAAACCACTCCTTTTGGGATGTGTATTTGTCATTTTCCCTTAAAACTCCAACTTGTGCCTTCTATGAAAGAGTCCTTAGAAAATCCACAGTGTTTATAAAGTTTTTGAGGATCTGCCCCACTCTGGTGATTTTAATGTTTAAATCTTTAATTGTTCAATACATGTTCATGCCCCTGAGCTGTCCTCACCTCAGTGCACAACTTCAGCTATTCCCAGAGCAGAAACAACCTCCCTCTCAATCGAGATACTGTGGGAACAGCTGAGGGAAGCCAAGGGATGCCCTCCTGTGCTGCTGCTCCCAGGGAGCCTGCATGGGGAGGAGATGCTTGGAAACTGCTCCTCGCCTTCTGTGTGTCAGCCCTGTTCCCAAAGGGCAAAGCCACCACGCAGCTGCTCCCAGCAAAGCAGCTTCTGAGCTCTGCAAGGGCAAACGCTGCACTTTCAGAAATCCCCTTTGACAGATTAACCTGCCAAGAGGGGAAACTCCAAATATAAACCCATAAAGCCCTTTTCTCCTTGGTGAAATATTTGTGGGGAGTGGGAGGGGAAAAATTTCCCCTCTCATCTCTGAAAGGAGCAGAAGGGATGTCCCAACCCTGCTCTTTGCCATTACTCAAGACCTGGCTCCGAGAGCCCAGAGAAGAAACTCTCACATAAACTCATTTCATTCCAGGAACAAGATATTTTGGGGCCTTTCTCCAGCCCAGAAACTTTTCACAGCCTGTGCTTATTGCTCCACTTCTCTATTCGCACCATGATTCTCCTCTCTAAGGCCTGAGCTATGGATCAAAATTCTGCTTTGCAAAGGTAAACAGCCTCAAAAGTGATACAAAATATTTTAAGATTGGAAGTTTCATACAATCCAGCCTTAAGGGCGTCAGAGACACCAGTGTGCTCTGCACCACACACCCAGGAAGAACAGTGTGGGAACATGGGTGGAGTTATCCTTTGTAGAAGCCAATAAAACAGAGAAGAAAGAAGAGAAAGGTAGAGAAAAAGGTGGAAAGAGTTTCTTGACAGCAACTTCTGCCCTGCCAAAACTCCAGAAATACCTGGGAGTTGAGAGGCTGTATGGAAGTCAACCCCAGGCTGACAATCCTTTCACAGCTGCTGTAGGACAAGCTCCCAAAAAGCCAAACAAAGCTGGAGTGTGGGGCCACCTCAGCCTCCCTCCTTGTCTGCACAGCCAGGAAGCAAACAACATCTGCACAACAAATTACCCAAAACGGGATTTGTTGGGGTAACACACAGTGATGTGCTCCCAGCTCGTGAAGTCTGAAGCATGGATTCCCCATGCTCAGCTCCTGTGTGTGAGAAAGAGGAACAGCTGTAAAGTGATGACAGGAGATACCCTTAGTCATTAAGGGAAGGGCTCTAACAACTCAGCCATGGAGTTTACAGCTGGAAAAAAAAGCCCTTCCATCTACAAATTCACAAAGCAAAGGAAAGAGTGGGTCCTGTACCCCACTTTGCCATTTAAGTTCCACATCTGACTTCCCCGTAGTAAGGCAGCTCTTCCCCGCCTCTCCCTCCCCTTCACACGCCTCATTTCTTGTCTTCTGGGAAGCCCAGCCCAGCCCTGGCTCCAGCCCTTACTGTAAATTCTCTGCTTCCCCTTCCTCGCTCTGCTCTCGGGGGGCAGAGGGCCCCGGTCCCCCAAAACTTTGAGTTGGGGACGGCAGCATTCCTTGCGAAATAAATCCCCCTGAGGCTGCAAAATCCCCCTGGCCTTTCTCGCCAGACAGGGAGGGAGAGACCATTTAGAATTACTCAGACTGACTTTGGGGGGTTCAGGGGTGTAACCTCACCTGTCCTCCTCAAGCCCTGATGCAAAACTGAGGCGGGATTTCAGGGAGGGAAGAGAGTTTCTACTCCTGAGCTCTAAAGCTGTGTCATTCAGCCTCTTCTGAGAGTATTGCTGATTTAGGGCGCACTGCTCAAAGCCCGAGACAAGCAGCGTGTCCCACCCAGAACCCAAGTTAGGAGGCAGCACCCCAAAGCCGAGCCTTCCGGAGGGCGGAGGGGGGGTTTAGTACCGTCTGCTAAAATGGCAGCTGCTCTGACGCCGAGCTACGTCTTGCGGAGTCAGCCCTGCCCTCATCATCATCATCATCATCATCATCTGACTGCCGGGAACTGCTCCGGCTGCCGGGGCTCTGCGGGACGGGGCGGGGGAGGCGCAGAGCCGGGACTTCGCCTGTCCCTGCCCACCCCCAGCCCCCAGTTTGCGACTCGGGGTTGTTGGGGACAATCCCAGCCCCGCTGGTCAGACACCGGCTGGAAGGCACCTACGCCCCACTTCTGTCCCAGCCCAGCCCGGGCCATTGGCGGGTGTAGTCCGGCTCTCCAAAACAAGAACTGGGAAATGCAGGGGTGGCAGCCGTCCCGACCCCCGGCCCGCTGTCCCACTGCTTCGTGCTCCCCCTGTCCTGCGGACCAGGATGATTCTGGGGGCAAAGGGACCGAGTAGCTCAGACTGACAGGAGTGGAGGTGGTGGACGTGCAGGGAGAATGAGGGAAGTTTGAGGTCTTCAGGGAAGGAGGTTCTTGCCCCCTTCCAGCCCAGGATTTGCTAAAAGGGAAGGGGGCACCCCGGTCCCAAAGCCACCAATGCCACCCTTGGCAGTGACCTTAAGCACCGTCCCGCAGCGGGACACCCCTCCGGCCGGGCCAAGCCCCGGGGTTCCCAGGAGGAGGAGAGGGGGCTGAATTTCTGCCTTTCCCACATCACGAGGTGCCCCCGCCGCCCCCTCGCCCCCTGGGAGCTGCCACGGGACAGCGGTGACCCTGCGGGGGGAAAGGGATGCGAATCCACCCCCCTCGCTCGGGACTGAGCAGGGAACAAGCGGCGCTGCCCGGCCAGACCCCTTCTCGACGGGACCCCCGGGAAATCCCCAACCCCGACCCCGGCCGCACAGCCCGGAGGGGCCGGGACAGCTCGGTAACAGCACCGGGGACAGAGCCGGACCCGCCGCTCCGGACCCCAGCTCCAGCGGGACACAGGGGACAGCTCCCGTCTGCTTTCTGGAAAGGGAAAAAAAACCAACTTTCCAGAGTTTTCCTACTCTTTGTGCGGCGGGGATCCCACATACCCACAATATCACCTGGAGGGAAAAAAAGAAATAAAAAGAGAAGAAAGAAAGAGAAAGGAAAAAAAGGAAAACCGGGTTGTCCTTGTTCTTCCCGAGGCAGGTGAAGGAGGGGAGAGGAGGGGGAGGGCAGGCAGGTTTGAAAGAGCCGAAGGGGACAAGTTGTGCCCGGGTTTCCCGACGGCAGCAGCCGGCGCTGGTTTGTGCTTTGCAACACGCGCCTGCTCCAATCTGCGCCGCTCGGGAACAATAAACAGGATCATACAAAGAAGTGGAAAGGCGGCATCTTTGCTTCTGGTTTCTATGACAGCATCAGAGAGAGACAAACCAACTATAAACTCTAATTCCTAGATTCCTCCTCCCCCCCCCGCCCCCAAACTCCCTTTTGTCTGCCATTAATTAAAGTGGCCATATGGAAAAGGCTGATAATAACAGCAGATGAGCCAACGAGAGAGAGGGAAAGGGAAAGAAAGAAAAAAAACATAACTAAAAGTAGCGGCAGGGCAATGGCGAGGGTTTAGCCGGAGCTTTCCGCACTTGTTTTCAGCGGCTGCTCGAAGCGAGGGGGCTCAACAATAGCGGGAGGAGAGCGGCTGCCCCCGCACTGCTGCCCGGCCGGATCGAGGGGGGCAATGGGCAGCCTGCCTCCTTCCCCATGCCCCAAGCCTCCTGCTCCGAGAGCGCTGATCCTCACGAGCTGCCCCTTTGTGCGGGAGAGCCTCCGAGGGCGCTGACCCCCCTTTGGGGCCGCCTCCCCGAGGAGGGTCGGTCCTACCCGCCGGCAAACTGCACCCCAAACTCAGCCCAACTCGCCGGGGTCGATGGCAGCGCAAGCACATCCTCAGGCACCAGCCCCCTGCCCCTCGCTCCCTCTCCAAATAACCCACGGAACAACCACAACAACAAACTTTGCTAAAATTGATAAAGAGATTAGCCAAGCAAAGCCTCTTTCGAGCAAGCTAAAAATAAGAACGCGCAGATTTCTGTCGTGGTCAACGTACAGAGAGAAATCCACAAACATGGCACACTTCCCTTGTGCTTCGCTGCTATAAATAGAGAACTCTAAAGTAGGCAATAATCGGAAAGAAGAGGGGGGGAAGGGGAAAAAAGGAGAAAAAAAGAAAAGTCCGGCAGTGGCAGGAGGGAGCAGCCAGCCCTCCGCACCCGCGTCCCCGGGCGAGGGGGGCCGCGGAGCTCCCCAGCGCCCCAGGAGCGCGGAGCTGCGGACTTGGGCTGGAGTTTTGGCAGGAAGGGGCCTGGGGGTGAGGGGAGCGCGGTGAGGGACGCGCGGAGCCCCGGTCCCGCCCGGCCGTCAGCACCTCCGAGAGCTCCGCGGCCGCGGGGCCGCCGCCGCCGCCGGCGCAAACTCCTCCCGGCGCCCGGGAGCGTCTTCTGCTAACACCTCCCTCCGGATAAACATCCACCGATCTCGCGGCTCACAAACCCGGCAAGCATCCTCTTCCAGAAATATTCAGAAAGTTTCCCGGCTGAATGCGATGTTGTGCTTTTTTTTTTTTTAATAAATCTCCTCCTTTCTCATCTTATCCAACCTCTTTTCAGTCAGAAGCATAACATGTCCACTAGCGTCTCGCAGCCGGCGAGAGAGCGAGTGAGCAAAGATGGACCTAGGAGCATGATGATCATCATAAAAATCCCCTCGGTTCTCCAGTGCAATTTTCAAAACAACAACCCAGCCTTCGTGCTGTAAAGGCAAAACGCCTGCGTCTGTTTACATCAACTGTGTGCTCCGAAAGCCTTTCCCCTCTGTCTCAATCCAAGGGAGGGGAGGGGAGGAAAAAAAAAAAAAAAAAAAA
>WEKY01032038.1:16728-48520 GCA_013390045.1 Picathartes gymnocephalus | reverse complement strand
AAAAGAAAAAAAAAAAGAAAAGAAAAAAGCCAGCATTATCTGCCTTTGTCAGCGAAAGAACATAATATTGACTTACCTTTCCCCACAGCTATTGTCTGCCCCTTTACAAAATGACATCACGGAAACCAATCATGAAATTTGCATGGGGGAGGTTGTGGGGGGAGAGTTCTTGGAGGGCAGCCCACTTCCCTACACCAGTAACACGCGTGTAAGACGGGTTGTTGGTTTCAATTAAATATCTGATACTCCTTAGTGTGTGAACTCTTAAGCCTGCTAAAGGCAATGTCTCATTTACTTAATGACCGCTCTCATTAATGGAAATGGCACAGAGGGGGCTTGCTGCGCCTTCCCTTTGTAAATACACTACCCATGAACCCTTGGGGTTGCAATATATCTGTTTACTCTCTGAGGTGAAATAAATTTACAGTATAGCATCAAAGAGAGCGAGCGAGAGAGATGGAGCGGCTGCCTTGAGTGCACCGAGAGTTGGGGCTCTCCCAGCCCCGCCAGCCCCTCTCTCCTGGCGCTCCCCCCTCCCCAGGACCCGGCAGAAGGTGAATGATTTTACCCGAGCTGATTCATAATTAATATGCACGAGGCTCGGGGCTCCTCTGACAGCAGCAACACAAAAGGACGGCGAGCGCGACGAGCGCCGTTCCGTGTCCCCCCCGCGCATCCCGGCGCGTGGTACGGCCCAATAATTCCTAATAGCAGCAAGCAGCGAGTGACAGATGCCCTGGGTTAGCACAGCTCCAGCGAAAGTACTTTACAATATTTATTGGTGGTTAGGAAGATGACCTATCACCATAAAGAACAGACTGGGAAATTTATCGCCTCTATGAACCTGGAAGTATCACATATTAGCTGATATACATATTCAAAAGCCGGTGGTTAAAAGGTGTATAAATATTTTCTTCTTTTCTTCTTTTTTTTTTTTCCCTCCCCTTAAAAACAAAAAAAAAAAAAAATAAAAAGACACCATGTATTCCCAGCAGACAACACCTCACCCCGGGGAAGGTGGTTTACCTTATGGGTGTTGGGATGGGAAGAACTACATAAGAAAAAGTCCTAAAAGAAAACGGTGACTGAAACAGTTTAGGGATTGTTTCTAAGTGAGAAAAGTGCACGTTCTTGCTTTATGCTTATTCTCCTTACACAAAGAGTCGCACTTTCCTAGAGTTAGCAACGCCTTTTCTTGAAAATGCTTATTTCGTGGAGATCCGGCCACCCTGGGAGGAGAAAGCCTTCACCGAGCTGGACAGGGAGGCTCTGGGGAGAGACCCCGGCACGATGCGGCAGGAAGGGCCATCCCTGCCCCTGGCAGACGGGAGCATTAGCACTTAGATTGCAACTTTTCGGAAATAGCGGGGGAAAACACAGCCAGGCTGCGGCCCCACGGGCTGGGGAGAGGAGACGGAAGAGCGACGCTTTTCTACCTAGCGCTTTTCTCTGCACCCTCGTGCCATCCCCAGCATCGCCGAGACAATTAAGACTTTCCTGTCATCTTAATGAAGATTTCCTAAAAGATGCGGGAGCTCACAAATGGACAGAAACCCCAGGAGTCCTGAGAGAGCTGAGGCAGAGCCTGGCAGGGAAAGCCGAATCCTGCTGAGGATGCACTCTCCTGTGGAAAACTCCAGCTACGGAGCTGCAGGGGCCCCAGGCTCCTCTTCAGCTCACCCCCCACCCTGGGCGGGTTAGGTGCAGGCAGGAAAAGCCTCTCAAACTACCCAAAACTTGGCAGATTGGGCTTGGGTAGGTGCTGCCGGCAACTCCGTGTCACCCACAGACCATTGCAGGGCACATAGCAGGAAGGAGGGATTCGATTCCCCGTCTCAGGAATTTTATTGAGGAGAGGGTGGCAGAAATACAAATTTTAAACTGTTGAGGCCACTTCGGAGGTTGTTAGGATGCCCATTTCCATGGCTTGCCAGCCTGGTGTGCTCCTAAACCATTAACATAAAGGAGATATTCAGCAGAGAGTACTCCTGAAAAGCTGTTTTCTATCTCCTTTGGACACACCACGAAGACAGGGATATTTTACATCCTAAACCTTTGGCATTCAGAAATTCTATTAAACTCTTATCTGCAGGCAGCAGGCCTGGTGCTACACTGCATCTCCATTGTTCTGCACCCGCGATAGAATCAAAGGGAGGGCTGGGTGGACCCGGCTCCCCTCCGCTCACAATTCTGCCTGCTCCTCTCCACCGCTGTTTCATTTAGAGCCGTAATGCTAAAACTTGAGAAACAAAAGCACAATAGATTGGGCTGGGAGGCAGCAGGGAAGTGTGTTTACTCGTGTGTGCTCCCCCATCAATCGGAGCACACGCAGCCTGCATGGATATGAGCGCACACGTGTGCCTCTCCGAGCGTTACGAGAGGAATTTTATTACTGCTGCTGTTGCATTTATTAACACGCGACGCACCTACGAGCCCTAAGGCTGCTGACAGCTCTGATACCATCCGGCTGAGCTCTGGGCTGCCAGAGGGTGTTTGGCTTTTCTTTGTTCCCAAACTCGCCAGACTTCCTTCTGCTCTCCTCCCAAAACGCTGCGAAGAAGCTGCGCCTTCCCCGGAGTTTCTCATTGCTACCAACTTCAGCAGCGGCAGGAATTCCCACCTCGCAGCCCCCAGATCCCTTTCTACCCCCAGAAAAATCTCCGTCTCAGGCCAAAAGCCCCACATCCCACGCCGGAGGAGCCCGGGGGGGAACGTGAGGCCGCGCGTGGGCTCCAGGCGGCGGCGGGTCAGCACCACGGACAGCTCCGCCCGCTCCCTCCTGCGCACAGTTTCGACCTTTCGAAGAATTTTTTCAGCCATTTTTTAAATAGTGTTTCTCCCACACACACTCCCTAAACCTCTCCAGAGTCACTCCACAGCTGTTTGCAGGGAGGAGATAACCACGGTGCGCTTCCAGGTCTCAAAGAGCCGTCGCTTCCCTGGAGGGAGCCGTGCAGCTGAGAGGGCTGAAATAAATGTTCACGTATGCTCATTTTCAGGGGGTTTAAGACGGGGGCTCCGAGAGTCCTTGCCTGCAGAGCTGAACCCAGAGAGGATTTTTAAAAGCAGATTCCCTTCACGCCCCTCCCCTGCTCTCCATGCCATTTTTCCCCCCCTCGTGTTTTCAGATCAAGCTTTTCACGTTCGAAATTATTTAAAATAAAACTCCATTTGCTTGTGTAAACATAGCCATAAACCCACCGCACTGTGTTCCATCGGCTTCTTTGAGTCTGTTTCAAAGAAAATTAGATCTCAAACTTTATGCATTTGTAATTGGCACCAACTTCTCCGGTTACCAGCTGGGGGTGAAAGATTTTTTTTCCTTGTTTCTTTCTGAAAGCTTCTATGCAGATGGGCTGGCTGCCTTAATGCCTCAGACTACAATTAGTGCTGTTGTATGCCGAATAGAAATGGCCAGCATTAATATTGTATATGGAACAGCTGAAGGGTTGCGAAGAAACCTGCCCACTACAGGCCCCTGGCAGATGGAACAACATGCACAGGCACAAAAAAACTTTTAATAATCCTTTGCTCGCTCTCCAGCGCGCCCCTTCGCTCCGTTTTGGGCGGGTCCTTCCCGAAGAGGCAATCCCTTTGTCTAAGCCAAATCTAGAGCTCTTTTCTCCCTGAAGAACAACAATCAGAGCAATCACCATCTTTTGCAAAAGGCACCTCGCATTATCCCAAAACTTCCTCCTTTGTGACACGGGTAATGCAGGCGCTGAAACGCACACCCAGCTGAACGGGCACGAAGTAACTTTCTATTTAATAACATCCTCCTCACCCTTTTATTATCCAGCAATGTGCAAGAGGAGGGGGAAAAGAACCCGTAAAGCCAAACCAAACCAGCCACCACCCCCTTGCCCAGCAGAACTGTGAACAGAAGCCGCAGAAAACAGGATTTTCTCCTCGCCCCCCTCCACTTCGCTCCTCGTCCTTTGTAATTAGGTGAAACCCGCGGCAGCGGGGACAAAGCCCCGCCGGTGCCTCGGAGCAGCAGCACTGGGGGCCGCGCACCCCCCGCACCTGAAGCCCCCTCGCAGCTGAGCCCGGAGCGCAGCGAGGAGGGGCGGGGGTGGCACCGGCACCTCGCTCGCGAAACGCAAACCCGGGAGACCTGCGCTCCGAAATACACCCGAGAACCTCTTTCTACCGCCCATCTCGGGGGGAAATACTATAAAACAAGGAGGGAGAGTTTGCTGGTCCGCATTCCCCCCGCCCTCGGCGACCGAGCCGCTTTGCCAAGGCGTGACTTGGGCAGAACTGAGAAACTCAAATGTGTTAGAGGAGAAACGGGGGAGACACACTAAGGAATATCCTCCCTACAGTCCCACCGCACCCCCCGCATCCGCCGGCAGACGGCTACGAACCGAGGAAAGTCCCGCAGAGCTTCATCCTTGCCGGGTGGCGGTGGCTGCCTGGCCCGGGCTGGCGGGGGGCGCGGGCGCGGAGCCGCCCGGGGTTACTCCATCATCCCTGGGAAAAGTTCCCGTCCGGAGCAAAAACTTATGGGCGGCGGCGGCCAATGGGGCCGCGCCGCAAAATCCTCGCAGCGCACTCGGCGGCCAATCCGGTCCCCCCCGCCCCGGGGATGCGCAGCCCCCTCCCGGCCCCCGCTCCGGGCTGGCAGCGGGGGGAGCGGGGAAGGGGACCCGTCCTCCCCAGCGGGCGGGGGCTCCGCGCATCCCTCCTGCCGGTAATTAGGGGAGAGAAGAAGTGACAACGGCATATCCCCGTGCAGGGGGGTGGTGGGGCAGACACGCAGCCCCACTGTCCCCCAGAGAACCCAGCCATGGAATGGTTTGGGTTGGAAGGGACCTCGAAGACAATCTCATTCCAACCCTTTCCTGCCACAGGAAAGGACACCTTCCACTATCCCAGCGTGCTCCAAGTCCCATCCAACCTGACCTTGAACAGTTCCAGGGATGGGGTGGCCACAGTTTCTCTGGGCAACCTGTGCACACCTGAGCCCCCAGCTGACCCTGTGGACAGGGACAGGGACAGTGCCCTGAGGGCAATCCACACTGTTGGCCAGCCAGCACTCCAGTCACTGGGCTCTCACATGCCCAAGTCAATTTAGAAATGCACGAGTCTAATGATGGTCACATACAGCTTGTTGGATGCTTTGGTCAAGTCCAGGGTGTACTGGGGAAGGGAAAGGGGGAATTGGTTCTGGGAGAGATCCAAAATGGAAGAGGATGTCCCCCTGCCTCAAAGGACAGATGGCAACATTGGACTGAACTGATCCCAGCTGGAGAAAACTGGATACAGGCCAGTGAGCAATACTCTCACTGGCCTCCCAGATGGAGAAGCAGGGAAATAGTTACCAGGAAATAATAATAATAATAATAATAATAATAATAATAATAATAATAATAATAATAATAATAACCAGGGATAGCACTGAGCTTCGATATCCCATTGGCTTAGAGGGCAAAGTGCTGTCTCTAAGTTGTGGATCCCCTGCTCCCAGCTCGTCACCTGAGGTTAAAGTAAAGCCAGCTCTTTCCATGGACCAGCCCTGGCCTGAAGAGAAGGAGAAGTGTCATTTCTGAAAATGAAAGAGAGAAGGGATTTCCTGGCAGGAATTGATTGTCAGTGTAAAACTCAGCACCCTCACCTGGGTGGGCAAATAAGTGCATTTACAAAAAGAGAACAAACTTGACCCAGTCTCAGCTCCAGTAATTTGGGACAGGGAAAGGGGAAAAACCTGTGCTTGGAGGAACAGTTGGCACCAGTAATAAGGAGGATGAGACAAACCTGATGTTAACTGAAGGAGAATTGAAAGCAACTTATGTCATCAGGACACACCTGCATATTTGGGTATTTTTTTTAATCAACATAATGGGGCATGCAGTTGGCATAAAGGTTGGCAAAGTGTGCAGAAAAAGAGGGCAATTCAGTCTTTGGGGCAAGACCCCGGGCCAAACTCTTTGTTGAATACATCTAATTCCTTAATTCAGATTTCTTTGCAGGCAGAGGTCTGGAAGAGAAAGCAGGGAGGGCAAATTTTGTTGGGTTGGGTCAGGGAGGTGTGAATATCAAAGTGCACCTTTCCTTCCACACATCCATCAGTGTCTTCTGCTGGTCTCAGGGCGGTCTGAGAAAATAATGATCGCAATAATCATTATCGTTAATCACATAATCATTGGATTGAACTGAAAGTGAGGAGTTTGAGTCAAATTAGAAATCTAACAGTTGAATAGGGGGACTTCTTTTGAGAGCCTTACTCTTAGAAGGGCCTGGATAAGCCAGCTAGATCCTGCATCCAGGCTGGAAATGGGTCAGGAGAGGAGCTGGAGCGGGGCCCCTTGCACAGCTACATCTGACTGCACAGCTCTCCAGCAGAAAGGGGTGTGACACAGCCCGTTTGGAGACCGGCACCTCTTCCCTCTTTGAATTAGCAGCTCTGTCTCTGCAGAATATTCTGTGCTTTATTGTCCCTTCAATCCCCACCTTGGAAGATGAGAGGTGACATTGCGGAGAGCTCTGCGCTTGGAAAATGACTTTCAGAATTACGTTCTGGCAATTTGAAACTTCCGCTCTCTCATCTTCAGCCTCTTGGGGCTTTAATGGGAGACAGCAAAGTGCCTCTTCCTCCTCCCCTCTTTTCTTTTCCTCCCCTGTTCTCCGGCAGCTGCAGCGGCCGGGATTCAGCAAGGTCACTCAACTCCATTGCTTCCTGCACGCAGGAGTTCTCAAATTAAGGGGTGTTGGGAGCAGCCTGTTGAGATGAAACAGCCTTCACTCAGCTACAGCAAGCAAGGAAACACAACCCCTTCACAGTGGCTCCAGACTGGCTCACCTTCCCTGAGCATTAGCTGGGGGAAAAGGTAAAGGCATGGAGGAGCAAAAAAGCAGGATAAAAAGAGCCCCTCCTTGAGCTGCAAAGCTGCTGTCTTTTGTCCAGCAGAGCCAGCCCCAAAATTTATTAGAAGCCTTGTGGCTGCAGCTGGCTTGTCCACTCCTAGGTGTTTTCATCAGCATCTCTCCCTGGTTCTTTTTTTTCCCAAAATTCCTGCTGCTGCCTCCCCTTTCCCCCATTCAGTAGCAAGGCAGAGTTGGCCCCATCCATCCCCCGGTCTTGGAGCTCAGTGCAGAGATGGGAGCTCACCCCTGAGAGCCCTGAGCTTGCCAGCAGTGTGAGCCTCTTCCCAGGTACCACTGGCCCTAGTCCTGTGCAGGCATCAAGGGGACCAGAAGAGAACACAAATGGGAATGGAGAAGAATCACAGAAACTCCACAAATATCTGGGTGGTTCCCTGCTGAGGGGCCTGGGAAGCTGTGTGGCTCACACAGAAAAAGACCAAAGGAAATACCGTCCCTTTGTAGTCTGATTTCTGTTGATGCATTGCCAGACTGGGGGGGTTATTGTTCCATGTGTGCAGTTTTGCATCTGAAAAACATAAAATCACCAAGATATTTCTCTCTGTACCCCAGCACCATCTCACCAACAGCCTGATCATCTCCCCTGGCCCACGGCAGCCCCAGCTTTTCCACAAAGAGGGGAATAGCTCCAATTATCTGTTGACTGTTTTATTCTGTCTTAAATCCCTTTCATGGCTGCGGGAGGGAAAGCTGGAGAAGCCGTATGCAGATATTGTCAAGCTCAACTTGATAGGTACTGTCAAAACTGCCAGAGTGTGGTGACAATAAACATTTTAGCTGGCTAACAATTTGCTGCAAAAAGGGTTGACCCTGAAATCAAGTTCTGCTGTAATGAACACTTTGTCTCTAAATATTTGCATTTTTGCTGACAAGGTTCACTCTCCAGGAGATTTCCTCCGCCCGTGAGCAATCTGCCTTCACACGAGATACAGGATGGATGCAGTTTCCTGAGCCAGTTCCTTATCTGGCGTGAAGGAAGGATGAGCACACGCCCAAAACCAGCAGAGCTGCCGTGGATGGGGGATGCCCTACCAGGGGGCTTGCTCAGATCCAGGGTGCTGATCCCCCTCCCTGAGAAAGCCCTTTTCTGTCAGGTTCTGCGTGGCAGTGCAAGGCTGACAGCCCAGTGCTGGAATCAAGGCTTATCCTTGTTTAACAGATGGGGAAATTGAGGCAAGTGGTGATTCTGGATCGTATTTGGGCTGTCTTTGCTGAGCTGGAGACGGAGCAGCCAAAAAACAGGCAGCCAATGCAGACTGCCTGTTATCCATGGCTGCCCCAAACCATCCATGAAGGAAGAGGAGGAGGATGAAGCCGTTCTGGAACTCTCAGCAGCTCTGGTTTGGTGCTGCACCTGCTCCACTCCTTCAAGAACATGGAAAGCTGGGGCTGTCCACCCTCAGGAGCTGCTGCACTGAAACTTCCTCCATCCTCTTCAAGGTGATTTGACCCAAGTCACATAGAGAGTCTCAGGCAGAGCTAGGTGCCAAGAATCATCTTCCTTAGCCCCAAGGCCAAAAGCCAGGCTGGCTCCAGTGTGTAAGAGATGAGGCTCAGAGTTCCCTCGTTGCAAAGGTTTATGTTTGAGGATTCAATTTCCCAGGATAACTCTGTCTTGGCCACCAAGGGCTGATCGCCACCTTAGTGGCCAAGTTTTTGTCTTGCTCCCATTAATGATGGGCAAACAACTCTGCCTAATTCCCCAGGGACAAGGTGTCCAGCTGCATGGGGTGGGGATTTACCTGCTCAGGGCATTCTGTGGGATAAATGTCCTCCAAACCTCACCTGCCCAAGTCAGGAACCTTCTGTGCTCTGGACCACCCCAGGGAAAAGCTGCAGAGTTTGATCCCACAGCCTCCAAGGTGCTGCATATGGGAATATCTGTTGGCAGTGAGTGAGTGGCTCAGTGCATGGCCTCAAGCCTCCCATGTGAGATTTGTCCCAAAATCGAGCATGGGACAGAGAAACAGCAAGGACAGGTTGCTGCTTTCTAGCTTAGGACCTCAATATCCCAGCTCCATCGCTACAATTCATCCTTAATACTGGGAGAAAAGTCCCCCACTCGACAGGTTTTCACAGAGAGGGAGGAGATGTGAATTTCATTTCTAAGCCTGGCACTGATTTTTGAGGGCTGACTGTGGAAAGGGTCTTCATCCATTTTCCCTCCGACACCTGGCTTCTCTATTTCAAATAAAAGGTGCTCAGAGCACAGCCTGCCTCTTACTACAACCATTAGCTGTGCTCACCAGGCTGGGACTGTGATTTGCTTGAGGCCCCTAAATTCCTGGACAAGTGCATAATAAACTGTAATAAAACTTCTCACTGTTGCAGGAAACTGTGGTGGTGGGGAAAGACAGAAACAATCCTTATAGGTTAGCAGAAAAGACATAAAGGGGAGGAAAGGACAGCTTATTTCATTTTTATCTCCCTTTCCCCTCCCTGCTGCAAGGAAAGGCAATTTTCACTAGCACAGTGTTGTCATTTTGCCGAAGAGAAATTCACAGTTTTGGCCAGAGAGGAGCATTTTCTTTTATTTTTTTTCACTCTATTGATGTCAGAGAGCTGTTGCATTTCTGGCAGTGGCAGGAGCGCTGTGCCTTGGAAGGCATTCGGGTTCCTACCTCGATGCTCTCTGGCTCTGCCATCCCACGTGGTGCCTCCTCGCTGGGCTCAGCATGGCCCTCACCTCCCAGGGCAGGTGCCTCCAGCCAGGGCAGCACTGGAATGATGAACATTTCAGAGCATCAGCCCTGGCTGGGTAATTCTGGCACCGAAATACAGCAAAGTATTACAGAATTACTGTGCTGGTGTGAGGGGGCTGAGTTAAACACAGGGGTTTTCATTCAAAATGTTCAGTGAAATGCAAGGTCCTAAATGAGTAAACCAGGCAGGAGCATGGTAATTAATACCAGTGAGAGAATCAATGCCTGCTCTGCCCACGTGAGCCCTGTGAGGAAACATGAGTGATCCCCAAAAAGCAAAACTTGCTGCAGTTGCCCCATATAAACACCCACAGAGGAAGAGGTGCACCCACATCCTTGAAATCTCCTTATGACCCCTCTTAATAGCTTTATTCTGGTCTTTCCCTCGTGCATGTTGTTACAAGGGAGTAGCTCAGCACTGGCAAATATTACTATCCTCACAGCCCTCCTGGACTTCTCCCTCTCCTGGTGGACAGCCTAAAGTTACCCCCATTTTTCTTCTCCATTGTAAGCTCTGGGAGCCACTGGGAAGAAAACACCCTGGTTAAAGGCTACGGGCTGAGTTCTTCCCTTCTCCATTGACTCCAAAACCACAATTGTCTCCCTTTCCTCTTCTTCATCGTCTCATTCTCTGCTCTCAGGCACAGGAAAACTACCACAGCTCCGAGACACACACCACGAGCCCCTTGCCAGCTGAGCTGGTTCACCCTGTCCTCGCTGCAAGCCGTGCTGGGAAGCCCAGAAAGCACAAGGGAGGGATAATTACCAGTCCCAGCACTGCCATGATAATTAATACCCTGCTAAAAGGAGCGCTTGTCAGGTCAGGGAGCAGAAGGAGGGGTGGGAAAACAAATAGGCAAAAATCCAACCTGAGCAAAGGTTTGCTGTGAGGAAGGGGCTGGGGACAAGGGGCAGGGGGAGCTGGGGAATGCAGAGGTTCAGGGTGATGGGGGTGGTGCCTGGAGAGCAAAGTAGGAGTTTCACCCCATCAGTGACTGTCAGGGAGCTTTCCCATGTCACAGGACCCACTCCCACCCTCCTTTCCTCACTAATGGGCTGAGAGCCAGGAAAATCCTGCAGCCAGCAGTACTCTAAGCCATCCTGGACCAGAGTACATTCCCCCCTCTGGGGAGGTGAGGAGGCTTGGGGGAAGATTCCCCAAGATTTTGCTGGCTCAGTCACACAGGGAGGCTGAGCCTCAGGCCCTGGGGCTCCCTGCCAGTTCCTGGAGTAGTTCTCTGAATTTAAGACTGACTTCACCATTTGGGGACATCAGAGTCCACCTTTTAATTGAGGTTGTAGAAGGAAATATCAAAGAAATATAAATAACTCCATGGGAGCAATGGAAAATCTTGAAACATAAACTTCATAAATCTAAACTCAATAAATCTAAGCAAAGGGAGGCATAAGAAAAAGGGGGATGCCAGCCAGGGAAGTGTGAGCTTGGGGATCTCCTGCAGGAAAGGCTTCTGGACAGCTTTGAGCAAACAGGTTTGTTCTTTTTTCCCTTGGTCCCATCACATGAATGATCAGTAAAATTCCTCTGTACATGCAGTGTTTTGTCCCTTTTGCAACAACTGAGTTAAACCAAAAGGCAACCCAGAACCATGGCAAGGGGTGAGAGAAACAGAGAAGCGCTGGCAAGGGAGAACAATATGTTTCGAGACAAGATTTAAAAAGAAATGTTATGTTAATATGAGTTTGGTGTCACACTGTCATAACACCATCAAAATGACATGCTGCCACCACTGAGATGACTGTTTAGGGAATGTGCAACATGAACAAAAAAGCAATTCACTCAGAAACAAACTGGGATGAGTCGATACTGTAAGAAAACAGAGGAATCTTGCAATCCAAGGGAGGACCAGGCAAATGCTCCGTGACTTCTGGTAACTGTGGTACAGGAGGGGACCAGAATCTCTGAACAGACCTTGCTCCTCGTTTTCCACGGCCTCCCAGCCTTTGCTGGGATAATCTGCTCATAAGAGAGAAACAGTTTGAGGACAGCTGTTCTGGCATTAATTACAGTGCCCTACAGTTCTTTCCTAATAAAATCACTTTTCTTCTAAAGTCCTCTTCTCCAATTTGTTTTAATACCTGTCCCTAATTAGGTCCAGTGAGAGGAATTCACTTCTCCAAATGAGTTAAAAACAGATCTTCTTGAGACACCTGCATCTGAAGGAACTTATTTTTGAAGTCCATGAATTAAATTAAGAGGGGACATTTTCAAGCTGATCACTCCCTTTTGATTAGCACAAACGAGCTGCTCCACCAGCGCTGTGTTAAAAATTGTCTCACTTGCTTTTCCGGCTAATTTGGAAAGAGTTCAGCTGTTAGGGTGCTAAATAGTCACATTAAACACTGCAGACCTGCAGTGCATTTAGGCTGAGTCCTTTAAAAAGGAGATGGAGCATCCCATCACCTGAGGCTGCCCCTCTCCACGGATAGCTGTGGAAACACGCTGCCCAAAGGCACTGACGGTGACTTGGTGACCAACAGAATTCTGGCACAAGCCCCGTGTATCAGCCATGGCAACCAGGCTGGGAGCGCGGCAATGGCAGCTGCTACGCGCAGAACGGCGCTCTTAAAAATATCACGGCTGAAACCCATTAAAGAAAACAAAAATAGAAAATATGCAAGAAACTCAGGCTGTGTGTGAAATAGATACCGGGAAGGATGCTCGGTACATTTATAGCTATAGCCTGCCCCAGATCTTCCCTGGACTTTTAACCCAATGCTTCTTCACTACAAGCAACCCAAATGTTGGTTTTTTTTTTTTAATCAGAAAATGGCAAACTTTCTGCCTTTTTTTTTTTTTTTTTTATCAAAAAAAGTCAAACTTTTTTCCTTTTTTTTTTTTTTTTTTTTTTTACTCTTGCTAATGTGATCAAAATTGAGAGCTGACCTGCATCAGACTAAAAGCAGAACACTGGCATCTGCTGATCTCCCAGGCTTCTCCAGACCTGGTTCACAGCACAGTTTTCCCTCTGTCTCATGCCTTTAACGCCAGCCAGCTCCATGGGCTGCGTGAGGACAGGGTGTGAAGGGAGATGCTCATTGCCTTACTCCTCCCAACACACTGTAAATCTGATAGAAAATGGTTCAGAGCTTTTCTGAGGGGCATCTTTAATGATAATTTCCTATCTCTTGTCAGAGCCTGCAGTAAAAGTGATCAATCAGAGAGGGGTGATATGCTGGGACAGAGTCTAAGCTCTTTGAAATCCACCCCACCTTCAGCTGAGCCCCAGGAGAGCCAAATCCATTCCCAGTGTCAGCCCAGGCAAGCACACAGCTCTGCAGGGAAGGTTTGGGCTCTGCTGTCTCCTGACGTCAGGCCCCACTCCAGGAGTTGGAGAGATTGCAACCAAGGATTTACTCACGCAAGAATGAAAAACTGCCCTGTTCCACCTCTTCCTTCTCACCTGCTGGGCTTTATCTCTTAAAACCTGAAAAATAAGGCAGAAAGACTGGCTCCAAGAGCTTTGACCCATGAGTCGGTTTTCTTATATTACTAAAAGCTGAGCATTCAAAAAAAAAAATCCCAAAAATCCAGCCCAGCCTTTGCCATCCGGGATGAACTCCCCACGTTCCAGCAGATCTGGTTCCTGCTGGAGCTGGGCGTTTGCCATGCTTTCCTAGAAAAGCTCTCTGCCACTCTCCCTGCAACATTAATTCTGAACAACAGAGATGGAATGAAATGTAGGTTTGAAAGCAAGCCACGAGGCAGGGAGCAATATTTAGCTTTCCTCTCCCAGAGGTCTCACCTGTGTTGGCACTGGTTTAAAGATGTTAGAGTGGGATTAAGGGGATAAATCAGAGATTTTATTAGTTACAGGAGCCTGTTTTCCTTGTTAAATAATTGAATGCATGTGCTTAAGGCAAAGGTCTAGGCCGGCTGGTGACTCCAGGCCGAGCTCTCACAGAGGATCAGCTGGAGCTGGCAGCACGAGGCTTTCTGTGAAGATATCTGGATTTCCTTTTATCTGGAGTAGACACTGCGTGTTACTGTGAACATCAATTCCTGGAACGTTTCTGACAAGGATTTACATGAGGAGATATAAAGGTTCAGAATTCCTCTAAAGGAAACACTGTTTCTTCTAAGTAAGAGCTAAACAGGAGCTGAAGTTGTGTCATCGTTAGAGTTTTTTGTTTGTTTGCCAAATCTCAGTCCAGGATGAGAACTCAAAGGCCTGATAGGTTCAGGTCTTCATGAGGCATTGGCCAGTCCAGGGAAAAAAAATAAAAAGCTGAGAAATTTGCAGCAAAACCATTTTTATTAATTTTTCAACTATTCTGCAGATTTAATAAATTAAAATACCTCTGCAAATACTTTGAAGCTTTTTCATCTCTGATAACATTTGGAACCTTATAATTTCTAACTGTGCTACGGAGAAAAGCACATTATTATGGATTTTGTGGTAGATCCTCCAATTTATCAACCTAAAAAGATTTCCAAGCAATAGAGGCTTTCTGTGTAAGTTAATATGTCACAGGCCATCTATCACCCAGCGTTTGCTGAGTCTGCATTCCTAATCTGTGACTTGACACCTTGAGTTAGTGAACACTTAAAGGTTATACCCGTGCTAAGTGACGTGACCAAAGCATTCCAGCCCCCAGCAGGGGACCCTGGGCACTTTGACCATTCTGGGTGTCCTGCACATGTGTGCACCCCCATTTCCTCACCTGAACAAGCCCCGCTTTCCACATGAAGGGACACTGAAATACCCCAGGACTCGGTTGGTGGGGGAAAGCCTCCAATTTCCAGGCTACATAATTCCATTCTGCCTCCTTCCCCTCTCCCTGGGGCCGGGGTGGAGGTGCCTGTCCTTGTAGGCATTCATCACGTCCCGCCCCGGCAGTGCTGTGCTGGTTCCTGGCCATCTGCCACACTCTGTCCCAGCAGCTCTGCTGCTGCTCTGGGTGAATGATGACAGCAGACACGGGGTGTTACGGGCCCTGGGAGGCTTCACATCACTAAATAAATGCAATGAATATATATGATTTCATTTCCGCCCCTCCGCCAGATGCATTTCTATGCTTTGGCCTCGTGGATGTACTGCGGCTTCACTCCATAATCCACACGAGCTCCACGTGCCACCGAGTGGAGCTGGGAGATCTGAGAGGTCAGAGCTTCAGTGAGAGAGACCTTGGCACCACACAGGCATGGATGTGAGGTGGAAATATCGTATATCCCACTGCATGCCTGGCCTGAAAGTTACAGGGGATGCAGCTCCCATCCCATCCCATCCCCACCCGAGCACCTCAGAGCACGTGAGCTCGCGCTGTGGGGCGTACATGTCCTGCAGAGCTGGAAACACGAGAGCAGGGCGAGTGTCTCCAGATGCATGGCAGGCTCTGGGGAGGGACAGGGATGGCAGTGGGCAGGCGCTGCCTCCACCTCAGTGGAGGGGACACGTCTTTCAGCCCATGACAGATTTACTCCTGTGACCCAGCGAGCAGAGGTCAGAAGTCCCTGACAGCAAACAAATGAGAAATGGCATCTCTCAGAAATTCCTGCAGTAATTTCTTTCCCCTCCGGCTGCTGCATTTCTCCCACCATGCACATCCACGGGGGACAGGCCAGGCAGAAGGAGACCCTTTCCAGCCTGGGTGCCAACCAGGATGTCTCCTCAGGGCTTTTCAGTGCCTGCTCTTGGCCATATCCTCCCTGCTACAGTCTGAAGTGCTCCACAAACTTTACACACTGTTGGGGCAATGACTTGTAGAACCACCTGCCAGCATCCCCCCATTGCTCCTGCTTGGGCTCCTTACAGCCCCTGCAGCCTCTGTGCCTGCGTCTGAAATAAACCAGATCCATTAAAAACAACTTTGTCCAGAAGCAGAGACATGGTTCAACTTTGCACACTCTTGTTCACCTTCCTCTGTCAAAGCCCTTGTCCCCAGGAGGACGCTCATCTCAGTGAGTTGTTACCGGTCCCTGTCCCAGAGTTTGGCTTGGGAGCCCTTAGCATGAGGCAGCACGTGCATGGGTTCAAATCCTTGCCACAGGGAAAGGACTGAATCCTTTTTCCCCCAACCCCTCCCATTTTCTTTCTAAAATGTCACCAGTTACGAGGGGTGAGTACATTTAAGTAATTCATTTTATCCACTTATGACAAAGATGGTGAACCACCAGCCAGAAAACATGGAAAGAGATGAATTAACTGGGTGAGTTTTCTTCACTGCTTAATTGTTCCAGAGAGGCAGAGTTCTGGGGAGGATGATGAATCATTGTTTAGGAAATATTTCTTCCAAGAAGACGATTTGAAAAAATACATTTATAATTTATTGCAACCTCTTGCTTTGTCAGGGAACAGCAGCCAAAGGCAGAAAGTTCCTCCCTCCCCCGTTCTGCTTCCCTCAGTTCATTATCGCTGTAATCTTATCTCCCGTACCCTCTCCTCACCCTTTGAATATTACATCTCCTCCTTCTTGTGTGTGGAGGTGTAGCCGTGTGAGGGGAGGGGGGCAAGCCGTCAGGGAGGGAGGGGGAGACCGGGAAAAAATTGTCACATATTTCAGGCTGGCTCTATTTAAATGAGTTTGGGATTGTGCTTCTCTGGAGCAGATGGCCCTGGAGATAATGATGCCTGAGCAGCGGAGGCTGGAGCCCCTCTCTCCTGTTGCCATGGTAGGCCACGGGGCTGAAATGGATTCTGCTTATTAAATTTGCGAGCTCTTGTGTACTCGGGATGAATGGCGTTCAGTCATAAAGAGGCCCATCCTCCTAACGTGGCTGGATAGTTTTATCTTGGAAAGCCAGGCACTCTAACTCTGCCAGACAAGGGGCTCATTAAGCTATTAACAGCAGCCTGGAGGAGCGCAGCCCACAGGGGCTCCAAGTGGGGTTTTCCAGGAACGTGCCCAACGCCAGAGTCCTCGTGGTGTCAAAGGCGGCTGAGGACACTCAACCATCGTCTCAAAAGCGGGAGAGTTTCACTCAGCACATTCCCCAGAGGGGTTTGTGTGGGATCTGACACCACAGAGCCCTCAGAGCTCCCGTGCTGCCGTTAGCTCCTGTGGGAATAGCAACAAGAGTTTGGGATTGTCCGGGCCAGCGAGGCTTGCACAGGGTTGCTGCTCAGCCTCTGATTTACAGCACAACCTCTGCTTTTCAAATCAAGATTACACAGAAATGCGTACAATGCACCTTGGAGCCACAGCAAGAACTTGGTAGGACAGAGATTACACTTCGTGATAGAAATTGAAGGAGAAAATGGAAAGATATAAGATTTACAGGACAAGTTTTTTTTTTTTTTAAAAATATATATATATATATTTAAAGAAGAAAAGAAGAAAGGATTAGTGCTTTCTTCTCTGACTTTCCTGTAGGACCAGCCTTGGCTAATGATCAAAGTGATAACACTCCTCAGAGAGACTCAAAATGCTGCAGATTAAATAGAGCAAACTGAAAGGCTTTACCTGAAAACACTATTTCTACAGAAAATTGAGGGTTTGACTCAAGTAAATATTTATATGTCTGTTCTAGCCATGGCAGACAAACCTGGCTATTTCCAGAGCATTGGAAACAGGTGTTTCCTTTCAGTAGTTTTTCCACACTATCCTTTCACCCAGGTTTGCTTCAGATCACATGGTGAGACCTAAAATAAAGAATTGCAACTCTTTTTTCATCAGTGTAAAAGCAAGTTTACTGATGATTTGAAGTGTAGTATCACTGGGATTTTTTTTCCACTGCACTTTTTATGTAGAGCCACGCCAAAGGTTTGGAAGAATGGAAATTTGATATGCACGGAGACAACGTCTGTTACATTATAATGCTGTTACCTTTGATTAACCAGAGGTCGGTAAAATAGCACTGCACTATATTTAGTTTCATAGCACATTTTTTTACATGTTATTATGCAAATTTTCACACGAGCTTTATTTGAAATGCAACCCAACTCTGTTTTCTTCCCCTGCAATCCTGCGTGGCCAACAAAAGCCACCTGCCTGAGCTGTGCTGGGTGGGTTCCCTGCTCTGGCAGCATCCACCAACTTTGTGATATGAAATAATCACATCAAAGGTTGTCAGCACTGGAGTTTTTTCCCCAGGACTAACACAGAGGTGAGGACTGTCTGCTTTGGTGAAGTCGTCCCACTGCAAGAGAAGGGGTCAGCGACCCCTGAGAATACTTCCCTGACCCAGTGATGGGCTTGGTGTGGTCTGGAGCTGTGAAGCTGCTGGTAGATTTTCCATGGGAAACATTTTCTCTTCAATCCTTGGATAATGTTGGTTTGTTAGAAAGAGAAGAATTCGTGGGACAGAAATTGGTGTTGTAGCTCTTCCTTCTTTCACAAAAGGTGAGCAGGGAGCTTGCCCTCTTTGAAGCCAAGAGCAACTTAGCAGGTAACTCCAGAGTCACACAGAAGGGGCTGGAAATGGTTCAAAGAACCTTCCTCAGGTTCCAAATCTCTCACCACAACTGTGCAAAAGCGTCATTGCACGTGGTTGGGGCAAATAGTCACCCATAGAGTGGGAAGATCATTCCGGCCTCTGTAAATGAAGCACAGAAATCAAACCCAGTCAAATTTCTTGGCATTCAATCCTCCTACTTTCAGGACAGATCTGGAGGTTAATTCTCTTAATGAAATAGCAGCAAAAGGGATTTTCACAATAATTGTGTTCTCTTGGCAAAGCCAGCTGAACATTTAGCTTTAACACTCATTTCTGGGACTGCTGAGGATCTGCATCCTGACTTTGAACATCGTGTCTCATCCAGGGACCCTGGACATTCCCCCCGTCAGCTGCTGGCTGGAGCAGCTTCTGCAGCATGTGCACCTTTGAGCTGAGCTGATATGAAATACAACCCTCACTCGATATCAGCTCTTTAGCAGGCTCTGCAGGTCAGAGGAGCAGAAACCTGCCCAGATTTCCACAGAGCTCACAAAACACAACCCCAGCAACGCCGAGCAGAGGCAACACAAGTTGTAACAGGCTGGTTGGAAGTGCTGGAAAGGTGTTTATGTATTTATTCCTGTCCAGCAGTGTCCCCCAGCAGGTCTCCTGGCCTGGGCTGGCCACCATCCAGGCTCATGGACGGACTGGTGTCCGCATGCGTAAGCCTGGCCTGGCGCCCGGAGGTGCAGCCCGCAGGACTTACCCAGGGTCCCCTTGAGTGGCTGTGTGAGAGCAGAGGCTGCAGCCGGGTCCCTGCACGCCAGGTCCGTGCTCCCAGCCCTGACCCACGGCCCTCTTTGTTCTGAAATCCCCTCCAGCAGCCAGGGTGGAGGAGAGAACAGGCAAAACGCTCCTGGGGCAGCTGCCTATGAGTGCAGGCCATAGAAAAGGGATTAGCTCCGTCTTCAAAATGCAAATCCCCTCGACACACGCCGAGCTCACGGCACTCCTGGAGCCGTTTGCCCAGTCCTGACTTACAGCTTTTACACAGACACGAGCTTGCCAACTTAATGTCGGAGGTACGGACACCGGCGAATTAAAACGGAGCCTACAAATGAAAAGCCGATTAGCAGATATTAGAAGGATATTGAGATGGAGAGGCCACAGTGGTGCAGAAAGGCTCCTGGGCCTCACTTTGGTTTGTAGCACAACCTCCTTCCTGACTTCTGCAGTTCCTTTGCCATGTCTTAATCCCCTTGCACAGGGATTAAGTGACACCAGAGGGAAGAGAGGCTTCTGCAGACTCTCCGCGTCAAAATCCAGCCCCCAAATTATACAGAAGAAGAAGAAATGAGCCACAGCAGGCTCCTTGTTCCTGTCCCTTAGGCAAGGTGAGAGGAACCAGGTGATCTTTAAGGTCCCTTGCAACCCAGACCGTTCTATGACTCTTATAACAAGGTGACTGTGCAGCAGAATGGTTCTCTATTGGCATTAGGGAAAATTTCCAAGCATTTATGGAGAACTGTGACTGAGAGGGTTTCACATGTGCTGGACATGCAGGAGCTGTCAAGCAGAGCACCTGGAAAGTTTGCTCAAGCAGTCAGAAAAGCTATGTTTTAGCCCTGGCCTTCATACCCCTATCCTGCAATCAGCACTTACACACATTTCCCAAAACTGGACACTCATTAAACTGGGACACTTGGATTGCCAAACCAGGCAATCTCTCAGGACCTCACTGCCCCAAACAGACTACGCTGCTGCCAAGGGTGGTCTTGGCCCAAGCTGCCAGGAACTGGGGTGATCACTAAAGAATCCCCCAAAAGCTGCAGCAGTGCCAGCAGTTGACACAAAGACAAACGAGATAATAAAATCCCTTTTTCTGCTCCAACAGAACTTCAAATGGACCGAAAGGATAATTGTGGGTTTTGAGAAGGGAAAGACTTGGTGATTTCTCACCAGCATTATTTATTCCAATTTTCTCTCCATCATCTCTTGATGAAACACTGCTCAGGAGAGGCTGCCACAGGTTGGGCACTGGAATCCTCATCCTCGTGGGCTGGTGGCAGCACAGGGAACAGCAGGAACAAGCAGGAGATGCTGAAAGGGCTGATCAAAGATCCCTGTGAATTTCCTGACAGTCAGTTTTACGCCTTAGGATTTTTGCTGCAAACAGGAAAAAGCCACTTTAGAAACACTGGCAAAGGCAAGTTTAAAACACGGGATGAAGATTGGTCTTTTCCCTTCGTTACCAAACAACCAATTTGGAACCTGAGATTTTCTTGCTTGTGAATGCTTCTTGTGTCTTCCCAAAGTGGGACATACCCACAAGCAATTTTATAAATTGAAGACAAACACTTCAGTCACGAAGCCAGCTTAACTTCAGAGGCAAAACAAGAACAGCATTAACCCAGCATTCTTGAAGTAACATTTTAGTTTTTCTGTTAAAAAATAAATTACTGACTGCGGGAAGAAGAAAGGAATCATTTTACTGTGATAATTGCAAAGCACACAAAAAAGGTAATTTTTTGCCTGACTTACATTTAGAAATGTCTCCGCTTTTACCAAACAGCCTTGGTTACCAACAGAAAGAAAGCACTGAAATATGCAAATATTTAAAAACTAGCAAGCAAATCCCTGGAGAAGAAGGAACAAAAAAGAAGTGGGGGAAGGGGTGCCAGTGAATACAGAGATGTCACAGGCTGGGAGCTGCTTTTCTGAAGCCTCTTGGAAGTTCTCACCAGAGACAGCCCAGGAAAGCAATGGCATGAGGACATCCTCGAGGTCCAGCTCTCAAGCACACTTGAACCTCAAAAGCAAATCGTGGCTGTGCAGGCTGTGGTGTTGGCAGCAGCCTCAGCCTGCCCTCACACACACTCAGAGCAGGATATTTAGATGTTCTTTAGGCTCCCTTTGTGACACTACAAAGCAGGGACAGCTCTTTCCCAGCCTGGATGAAGACCAGATATTCCAGCTGGTTTTTACACCTGGCAGATATTGAAGATTATGCTGCAAATCATAAGACATGGAGATTTCACCTTCTTAATCAAATCAAGATCTATATTCCAGACCTTTCACCCCAGTAACTTTGCTTGCCCTTGGTGAGGGGGTCTGTGTGAAGTGACTGGTCACCCTCAGCCCAAGGAAGGACCATCTGTGACATGGCCTTGCTCAGGACAAGCAGTCGGGTGGGTTTTTTTCTCACTTTCCTTGCAATAGTCTCAATAAACACGTGCTGCCAGTTACACCAAAGTGTTCCCATGTCTTTATAGGCACTTAAGTTTCATTCTGTTGGGTAGTGACTTTCATGGGAAATGGGTATAAAATGGGGCATGCTTGGGCTTAAAAAGTAGCAAACCTGATCAGGCTGCAAGTTGAAATGAGGCAGAAGGGAAGATTCTTTTGTGAATTATTGGTAGAGCTGGGACGCAGGCTCCTTGCTCGCGAATTCAGAAAAAAACCCTCCAAACCAACTTTGAGCCTAATGCAGGATTTTCTGGAGACCCAAATGACTCTGTTGAGGTGAAGGATTTCCCACCGCTGTTCTGACCCGTACAGCCAGTGCCTACAGGGAGCAGCAGTTCCCATGGATCCGCAAACCCGGGCTCCCAGCCCATCCCGCAGCCTTGCCGGGGTGTCCCCTTGCCGTGGGTGACACCGGGGAGCCCCGGCCGCCGTAGGTGGGTGGCAGAGGCGGGCCCGTGTGAACCCCAGCCACTGGGTACATTTTCCTCCCTGCGCGCTGACACGGCTCCGCTTTTGTTTCCTGAGTAAATAGAAAAGCCACGGTGGCAGGAAGGAGAAAGGCAAGGCAGGGCTCGGCAAGCAGCGCCTGTTTACAATGACAAAGGGCTCTGCCACACTTCGGGGAGGAAATTTTCCTTCCAGACTTCAGGGCTCATTAAGTGAGTGGGCACAGCTAATAGGCTTTGTGTGCGAACGGCCCCAGCCTTGCAAGGTCCAGCTGTCGCTGGGGCGAATGTCAAAAATAACAGCGGGCTCAGCCATTCTCCACCCCACTCGGGCTTTAAAATTTATCTTTAAAAGGGGGAGGAGCAGGCAATGAAAAGTAGCAAGCAATTAATGGGAGACAAAAGCAAATGGACCCGCCGGGGCTGATTGCGGGAGGGGGGGAATGTCCCCCGGAGCTGGGCTGGAGGGTTGGTGGGGAAGAAATAGAAAAGCCGAAGAACCCTCCTGTCAAGCAGGAACTCGTTGCGGTGATAAACGCACGGGGCAGGGCTGGGAGGATGCTCAGGAATTGAGGGTCCCGGCGGTTCCTCCCCGGCTGGGCAGATGCAGCCGTCTCCCTGCCACGCGTCTTCGCTCCCCGAAATCTCCCTCACAGATGGTGACTCCGAAACAGCGAGCACATGTCTTCCCTCGGATAATCCCGGGGTCAGGCTCCTCCGAAGTGTAGTCTCTCACTGCCAGCAGAAAGCTGACAAAATTATGCGGAAATAAATATGCTTCCATGTTTAACTTTTCTCTTTCACCCCATCCAATCTCAGCCTGCCCTGAAATAATATTTGCATGCGTTTGGTTTATCCCCCTGTCAGCTCCGTCTGGAGGGAGACGCACAAATGGCTCGTTTGAGGGTATTTGTGATTCATGTGATGCATCAATAGGAAAAAAAAAAGGATTTAAAATCTCCAGAACTTTTAATAGCTTACAGAGTCTTGACACCCACAGGCCCACAGAACGTGCCTACTGTATTTTTAGCTAACCTCGAACTGACTTTGATTTCAGGCAGCAACATCCCACACTCCAGAACTTTTCTTTGTTTTAAAGAATGTACCCTTACTGCAAACCAAGTCACCCACGTTTTTAAAACACAAGGGTACACCCCTCCACTTTTCCTGCTGAAGACTCTTTTTCCATGGATCTTGCAGCTATTGAGTCCCTGCACCAAGGTAAGATTGGGCTTGGTCAGCCTGCACTCATGACACCTACAAAGCTCTTTGCTACTTCTGGGTAGAAGACATGAGCTCTGAGCAGTGGGTTCTGTATATCAGACAATCTAGGGGTCAAACTATGGTTTTCAGACCAAGAAAACCGTGTCTGAAAACCAGGGTTTCTGAAACAAAGGTTCTTGCAAGGGTTGGCCTTAGCACAAGGGTTTAAATGGTTTAACATCATTTCTCTTTTTGGCAATAAGAAGCTCAGCCTACAGAGACAGTTTGGCCTCCCAGCACTGCATAAGTACAGGTTGGGCCTTTCCTACTTCCAAGTCCAGACAGAGCTCCAGGTTGCTGAGAAGGGCTGGGACAACCTCACAGTGCTGCGAGGTCATGGCAAAGGATGCCTGTGAGGAAACATTCCCAGAGGAATTCAGGGCACCTGCTCCAGACTTGGAGAGGAGATGCTGACACATGTGATTAAATTCTGACCTTAAACAGCAGTTGCACACCTTTCCCATTCCCCACTGCGTTCTCTGTTTTCTCATGTGCAGATACGCTGTGATAAAAGACGAAGGAAACTCTTAGGAGGAAGTTTTGGGTTAGTTTGAGCCTCAAAATCTGGCCACAGAAGAGGTGAATCAAGCCTGGAAATCCTTGAGGGTTCCTGAGAACGGCACAGAAATTTTGCCTGAATGAGTCAGAGCCGGGGCTCTCAAAAGACACAACAATACACCTTGATGGGAAGGAAGCGAAGAGAGGGAGCCTACTCCAAACACATCTGCTCAGATCCAGGGTTCAGCTTGTTGCACTTGTATGGGGAAATCTGTGCAAACAAACAGTTATTGAACGGGTCAACTGAGCAGAGCGGCTGAAGGAGCCGAACAATGGGGTGGTTTATTCACTTAATGTATGCCAAGGCCATTCACCAGGCAAGCACCTCTCAAGGAGCCACGTGACAAACAGACTCAATTTGCCGTTTGCCGAGGTCATGCCTTTGGGCTGCCAGGGACAGTATTTGTTAATGGGAGTGACAAGGACAGCGAGGGAGTGGCCTCATTTCCAGCACCTCCACGGTGTCGGGGTTTTGTTCTCTTTAATTGCACGTTGGGAGGAGAGGGGTTTTCTGAGCTCCTCACTGAGATGTGATGCTTGTGGCTCTGTTTCTTTACCTCTCCGAGCCCTTTGGAAAGCTTGGGAAGTCAATGTGTGCTGCTGCACGGTGCCATGTGCCCCTCTGTCACCAGTGTCATGTCAGGTGGGATTAGGAGTCCAGCAGCAAAGGCAGCACGGAGCCATCAGCATCTGGGGAAGGGAACACAAAAAGCAGGGGATGAATTCAGGGTTTCATTCATAGTCAGCCTCGGCCTTCTGGATGCTGCTAAACACTCAGAGATTCAGCTGCACAAACAGTGGGTTTGACAAATTCATCCTCCCCCTCTGCCCAAGGACCCTTCATGGCCACTCACAGCTTCCCTGCATTTATTTGCTATTTAAACAGATTTGATGGATAACTTTTCTTTAAAGTAAAGCAAGTTGATGGACCATGGCAGTCTCCAGTTGGAGCCTCTCTGCTGAGTGGAGGTGAAGGAATCACAGGCTGCAGTTGACCCCCACTTGTTGATGGAGGGTTTGTCCAAAAATACACTGCTTGTGGTGAATGCCCACCTTCAACACAGGCCAGGACTCAAGGAGTGAGGGTGGTGGGACAGGGTTTGGCACCATTTGCGCTGTCAGGTGGGGCTCTGCTCAGGATGACACAGCACAGGTCACCCAGGGCAGTCAGACAGCTGAAGAGCAGGATCTAAACACCTCTTCGAGATATTACCCCAGATTTTCAGCAATCTGGACAACAGCAGGGGCAAGCAGGAGAACAGACTGATGAAGAAGCGAAGAGGAGGAACAAGAGAAGTGGCAGGAAAGAGAGAAAGGATAAACAGACAGACAGGGCAGGATGGTGCTGCACTGGGGAGAACATCCCACAGCCTTGCTGGGCTGGAGGCTGGCACAGCCCGGCTGATGGACACCCCCAGTCTGCCCAAAGAAGATGGAGATTTGGGGGGCACGCACTGTGCAGCCTCACCTCTCTTGCCGCACGCAAGGTCCCCTTCCCCCTCACGCCGGGACTGACAGGATTTCCTACGCATCTGTATGCAAATCACAGGCTGGCGCACGGCGAGAGGCACTTTGTTGCGAGCATCCCCGGCACAGCTGCTCCGCTTCCCGGGGCCAGGCGGGCCGGCCCGAGCCCCTCCGGCCAGGCACACTGCGGGGCTCGGGGCGCGCCCGCTCCCACCAAAGCTCGGCACGAATTTCGGCAAAGACACCACGTGCTGCCCGTTCCCCAGCCAGGGGCTGCCGTGAAGCGTTAAAGGGCCTTGGATAGGGGCAGGGAAAAAATAAATGCCTTTATAAAGTATCAGGGTAGGTCTTTGCGAAAGCAGAAGGTAAAGAAGGACAATGTCTTGTTAGAAAACCAAACCGCAGTATTTTTCGTATTGATGCTGCTCCTCGTGTCCAGCCCAGTGCCTGGCTGGTAAAAAATCTGCTCCCAGGCTGGAAGACAATTCCTTGCAGCTGAGATTTGGTGGCAGAGCTTCAGTTCCCTCCAGCCCCAGAGACACAAAGCACAGCCCCCACTGCCCTCAAATAGGATACCTTTGTATTTCTTTAGTGTCTCAGCTAAACCACTCCTCCTGCCTTCTCTTTGGAATTATTTTTCAGTTAGAAACCCATCATATTCTGTGGGGAAAAAAAAAAACCCAACAGTGTCTATTGTCTCAAAAACCTGTTTATTTTCAGCAAGAAGTGTTTACAGGGCCTCAGTGAGTTCCCAGCCATCTCTGCAAACAGAGAAACCTGAAACACTCTGGGAGGTGATTTTTCAATCGACCAAGATAGGAGCACTAGAAATCTCTGCTGATGCCAAAATGAGCCACTGCTCCCCAAAACAGAGGCCAAGGCTTGAGCTGCTGGCCCTGAGGAGCTCTGTGGGGTGACTGATGGGATGGGCAAATCTGGACAGTCACCGCCTCCCTTCCTCACTACTGGACATGACAGCAAATATTGGGGGACCAACGGGAAACACCCCATTAAGGTGTGTGGTGCTTACAGGACACTCAAAAAAAGCAAAAAGTGGCTTTTAACCAGCATCAGGTTTATGGTTTGGCTCAATACGTGGCCAGAGTGACCAACCTGTGTGCAAACCCCTCGTCCCTCCCTGGTGCATCTTCCACCCCAGTTGTCATTTGCAACTCAAACAGCCGCTGCCTCAGGGGATCTGTTTATTTTCTTCTTTTTGCTGGACGAGATTCTCTGGCTCAACACTTTATAAAAGCTGATTTTATTTTTCCCTTCATCCCATGCGACACAGATGCAAATGGGGAACAGTAGGATGCCAGCTTATCTTTTATTTGTGCTTTTAGGTTATAATTGCAGTCTGAATCACTGACTTTTAAGTTACGCTGCATTCTGCCTCAGCAGAGAAAGGGAGAGGAGCGGAAACAGGGAATGATCCCTTGAAGTTCAGTAACACCAAGCAGCTTTGCTTTCAGACAAAAAGGCATTTGCAAGTGTTCCTCCCATTCGTTAAAGGCACAAACTATTGCCATGATGAAATAATAAAGAGAGTTAATTGAGATGGGGGGGAGAGGGGGGATGGAACAAGAAAGGCTGCTTTGGTTCCTGTGTGACCATCGTGCTCACCGTCGTGGTGTGCTCACCATTTTCCTGCTCTGATTCTGGGGAGTTCAGAGTGTTTTACCTCACCCCAAAAATCAGCATTTCGGTGGGCTGCAAAGCAGAACTCTCCAGCCCCACGAACCCCATCCGTGGTGCAGCCTAGCGCGGCGCTGGTGGGGGAATGTCACTTACTGCCTGTCTGCTGTCACCGCAGCCGTGCCGCTCCCGCCGGGGCTGGCGAGCCCAGCCGTGCCCTGACCCGCATTAACACTTCCCGCAGGAGCCGGGGCTGCCGGCCCCGCACGGCCGCAGACGGGGGAGGCAATAAAGCGATCCCAGCCCCGCCGGCTGCTCCGGCAGCGTGCGAGACACCTGGAGAGCCAGGCCATCCGCTCCCTCCTCCTCCTCGCCTCCGCAGCCCTGGAGAGTGCGAAGTTATAAATCCCCGAACAACACGGGCTCAGCCGTGGAAAGGGTATTTGCACTCAATGCTGAGTCCTAATTTCCTTTTGAAGGCTCTATATGTTCGATTAGCCAACTTCAGCAGCCTCGTAGCATCAGGTCAGGGTAATTAGAGACCTTGTGTTAATGAGTAAACAATGACTGAAAAGCCTAATTGACACTTCCAAGCCCATGCATGTTGCTAATTGCCAGAGCCAGACCCACGGCCCCCGTGTTAAGCCCTCCTAGCTATGAATAAGAGTTATCCCCTCTATTGGCAACACCGGGAAATCTCCAGCGGCGGCACCGGGGAAGGAACGCGAGGGGCTGGGACGGGCGCTGCCGCCTGGAAAGTGTTGGAATGGGTGCTCGGAGCCTTTCTCCCTGCCAGAGGCCCGTCCCGAGGCTCCCGAGCAGACAATGGCACCCGGCAATGACCCCGCAGGACCACCCTGCTCGGAGGGGCAGGGCCCCGCGGCGGCAGCCCTCTCCATCTTCCCCGGACAAAGCCTGTCTCGGGGAGCGCGTCCTGGGCAGGGGCCAGGGCAGGGCTGTCTGGTGGGAAGTGTCAAGGCTGGGTCGCACGGCAGAGAGCCCTGGAGGAGCACTGGGAGAGCAGGGGTGAAAGGGCAGCCCTCCCTTCCCACCAGCCGCCCTCCCCACCGCCTCGGCCCGCTCCTCCTGCCCTCTGCTCCTCCGTCCTGCTGCTCCCCCGGGCTGGCCTCGCAGCGAGGGAAATCCCAGCACGATTCATGGAGTGTTTCTCTCCCAGATAATTTATGGACGCAGCATCTGCTGGACATGGGGTGGACACTGGACTTAAACTCAGCTTTCACACCCTCTAGCCTTGTTCACAGGAAATTTGGGTGTTATTCAGGCAGTTGGACTAGGTGATCATTGCGAGTCCGTTTCAACTGAAATATTCTATTCTATTCTATTTGGTGGGGTTTTTTTGGTTTGGGTTTTTTGTTGTTGTTGTTGTTTTGGGTGTTTGGGGTTTGTTTTGGTTTTTTTTTTGCCTAAAAATATCCCCAAAAAGAACTGAAAGTGCCTCTTTGTCTGATCCCAGTTGTAGATCTAGTGCAGTTCATCCAGGCAAGCTGCACTGAGAAACTCAACCTAAGGATCTTGCCTCATCCCATGGGAGCTCAGCCTCGGCTAGGGTGTGATGGAAACACCAAATCAACCTTCATTTCTTTCCTCTGCACACAGCAGGGGCTGAAACCTGTCTCATCAAGTAAAGCCTTCCTTAAATTAGGTTGATATTATGGACTTAAGAAGCTCCTGGTGACAGGATCGACACAGACAGGCTAAAACAAACACCTGAGCTGAAAGCAGAGGTGCAGGCGAAAGACAGCAAGTCACAAGAGCTTTGAAATGGCCCCCAGCTCACAGCTTGGGTGTCCTGGTGAGAGACATCCCTGTGGCTCTGCCTTTGCACAAAGGAGAGTCAGAGACTGGAAGTGGGAAATGGGTGTTTCCTTTATGTCAAAAAGAGACAAACTCCCCCCCACCAGAAACCACCACCCCCACAATAAATTTGCCAGCCAAAATCTGCTCTACCCCAGCTGATTTCCCGTCCACACATCCATCTCTAATCATGAAAATTAATCGTGAAAATTAATTTTGAGGCGTGCTGGTATTGACATATCCTGATGCCTGGGTGAGGGCAGCAGCACCTTGGGCTGCACTCCTGGGTTGCAGCCCTTGTCCCTGCTAGCAGAGCTGTCCCCAGCCCCACATGTCTCCATGCTAGGCTCCAGAGTCCCCAGGCAGAGTCCGGGTGTGAGGGAGCTTCAGGCACAGACCAGATGCATACTTCTATACGAGACTCACTAATGGCCTTTCAGGTACAACATTATTATTTTTCTCTAATGGCTGCTTTTCTCTTTCTTCCTCGATGGCTCATAAAAGGCACATCATAACTACAGAGGGAGGGGGGAAAAAAAAAGGCGAAAGCTTTGCAAATTACAGCAATCAGAGAGCCTGGACCATTAGCAGCATCTGGGACTGCATTTTACATAACAGTGGACACTTTCTTTGAAACAATTACAGCTAATAATGAATTAGGATTGACTGGGCTGTAAACGTTTCAAATTGCAATTCAGAGACTGTCACTCCTCACCATCCCCTTCTCGCTGGAAAAAGCCTTCTTAATACTCAGTACTCCGTGAGGATCTTGGGAGGAGATGAGATTCTCCGTGGCCACGAGTGCAAGGTCCTATGCAGTGGTCTTATCCTGAGCTCTGATGGATTTGGGATCTTGTCTCCAAAGGCAGATGCTTCAGGGAAGAGTTTACAGTGTAAATTGATGTATCAGGGTGGATTGTCCAGGTCTTTTGTAACTAATCCCAATTTAAGGATGGATCAGCGGGCTGTCCTTTTCTGCGAAGGAACTGCTTTCCAAAGGGATGAGGGGATAGCTCCTCCCTAAGCCACACGGAAGAGTTGCTGTGGCCCATGGGGTGTCCTGTCTGCAGCTGCCCCAGCCCCTGTGAGCCCAGTGTTTCCCTGACCCTCCAGCTCAGTCTGTTCCCATATTTCTGTCCCATACTGTGGGGATCTGGGGCTCAAGCCTCAAATCTACCACAGCTGAGGCTGTACCCTGGTGGTGGCTCAAAATCCATCACAGGCTGGGGCTTTTTCTGCCTCATCTGGGGCAGTGAGCCCCTCTAGTTGTTGGGAATTTAACAAGTGTGTGAGTTTAGTATAAACCAGAAAAGTTACTTGAGAATATGAGCTCTTCTCACCTTGTGTCTGGGGGTTGTGCTGGCTCTGCAAAGCTTAAGAACACACCATACCCACCAGGACAGGAGCCATTCCTGGGCCAAGGAGTCCCTGTGTCCCCCATGTACCTCCAGACCCCCCAGACAGAGCAAGGACAGAGCTGGGGGGTCACTGGGGCTCAATCCCCCACCAAGGGGGACAGCACAAGCCCCTCCAGCTGGGCTGTGGGTCCACGTGCGCAACCTCTCGCTGCAGCTGGCTCAACAACACAGGTACCTGCAGAGAAAGTTAAGAGAAAGGCATCAATCCCTTCCCTTTTGCTGGAATAAAACCCTTCCTTTAAAAGGCAGCAAATATAGAGGGGGAGATTGAGAGCAGGGAACACTCGGGCCCCTCTGCGGGAGTGCAGATGTGCTGTAAATGGGGTCCTCTCTACCCGCTCAAAGCCCCCTTCTCTCCCGAGCTGGCAGGTCCTAAAAGGCCACTTGTTCTGCAAGTTGGCTGCTGTCTCACCCCTCGTGTCACCTCAGGTCTCCAAGATCATTCACACAGGCTGATGCTCATCCCCGTTCCCAGGAGGGTCACCAGTCACACACTGAAGCAGAGGGGACATGAAGAGACAACGAGGACCCCAAATCTCCCCCAGCCCCAGCCCTACTCGGGGGGAAAGCAGCATATTCAAAGATGAAAGGAGGCAAAATCAACCTTAAGCAAAAGAAACCCCACACTCCCGTGTCTGATACACCCTGAGGAACAGTTTTGTGTCTATTCCATGATGACATTTGAGTTTTGAAATGCTCAGTGAGATGCTCCAGTGACAGCAAGCCACAGACCATGGCTGCCACCTCGTGCACTCTGGCCATGCTTCTCCTTCCACCTAAACCTGCCAGGTGTCATTAACAGCATCTCTTCCCCATCCTTGGGAATCCTGGAGCCTGGCACTAAGCATGCCTGGCAAATGGCTGCCTGTTTTACAGAGATGGCTCACACCAGCCTTAAAACTCTAATTATAGAAGAATAACAAGCCTCTAAAGCTCAGAAGCACTTAGATATTATTTCAAGGCAACCAACGAGGAAGTTACAGCTGCTGTAATTAAACGTGACACGGAGAAGTCAAGCATTAAACGCAGGTTCATTAAGAAAGCGCAGGGACTCGGTGATCCATAAAGGCAGGACCTTGTAGTTGTGGGCCAGCTGGGGAGAAATTCAGAGAGGGCAACTCTCAGCCATCTACCTCGAAAAGGCAGCAGCAAAGCTGCTAATTGCGCTTGCACGATGATAACGAGCCACTGGCAGGACTTTCTGGAGGACAGCTCTGCTGCTGGCTGGGGTTGGGTTCCCAGGCCACCAGCCCGTGCTGGGACAGCAGCAGCCAGGCACTGCGTGGGGTCAGCCCTGTCCCCACAGCACCCAGAGCGTCCCTTGCACCTCTGTGAACGAGCTCGTACACCCACACGTGCAAAGAGAGCAGAGAAGGTGGAATCCTGCCTTCTCCTTCCTGGCTCCCTCCCAGCTTCCAGCCGCTCTGGGTGCCATACTCCAGGTACCCAGCCCCAGAGTTCTCTCTCAGGAGCCTGCAAATGAACATGCACTAATTCAGCAGCTCTCTGGGCTGGTTCCTCAAGTCCTGCAGAAATTGGAGTGAAGCATCCCAAGCAGGGAGCACCTCAGGGAGCTTCAGAGGAGCAGAGATGGGAAATTCTGTGATTCCAACTGCAGGATGCCACATTCGGTAGTTTTCAATTTGCAGATCCAGCAGCCATCTGTGTTTATTACAAGGAAAAATCCCAAACCCAAGAAAATGCTCTTGTTATTTAGGTGTTGCTCCGCCAGCAGACACCTCGTGCTCCCCAAGCTGCTCTCACTGGGTGCAGGGCAGGATGATTTTCACGGGTGCTGAGCCAGGTGTTCTGTAGGTGCTGGCATGGGGCAAGGCTGTTCTCTCTGAATTTAGCTAAGCCCAAGGCTCTTTCCACATGGGAATGGCAGCGGGAAAGGGAGGTAGCCAGGCACACTGGGACCCCACAACTTCCCGTGCAGCATCCTGGGGACAGGAGCCACAACCACAGAAGCAGGACCATAACCCACCACGCCAACGAGACCCCTGAGGGGAGAAAAAC